>JZLH01S0524917.1:36989-51423 GCA_001188425.1 Eucidaris tribuloides
CTCACAAAATCAAATAGTAATGTTTTCATAGCGCCATGATTGTAGACATTCTTTTAATTATATGAATTGACAGGTATTTTGTGGTCCAAAGTAGCAGTAATACATGTATAGCATTTATTCTGAAACATTTTATTACATGACATAACTGTTACTCTTTCACATCAGGCGGGTGCATCCATGCAGTACTGCCGATTTCAGAATTCAAAATGTGAGACCTCGTAGCAGTGTTATCACAGTTGTAAGAACATCAAATAAAAAGAGTGATTATATCTTAAAAGAAACTTGTTCATGTTTTTTATTCCACTGTGTAAGTGGCTTAATTGCCCAATTTCTATTCTATCAT
This sequence comes from Eucidaris tribuloides, assembly GCA_001188425.1. Lineage (NCBI taxonomy): Eukaryota > Metazoa > Echinodermata > Echinoidea > Cidaroida > Cidaridae > Eucidaris > Eucidaris tribuloides. Next base: position 37,333 of record JZLH01S0524917.1, read on the forward strand.
AACAAACATCAAATACGCACACTTCATTTGAGTCTGATCAGTTATTCAGATGTTGTCAGAAGTATGACATGTATTAGGTTATTTTCTGTCTCATACTCTCGTTGAGTATCTTGAAAATAAGTAAAATCCAGTAGTCACGGTTTCCTACTAAGGGTAAACAGAAAATGGGTTTGTTGGGCTCTTGAAATATAGTGGTACTCATTTCTGTCTAATCCCCTTTTGACATTCACAGTCAACTCTGCATAAGCCAAAGCTGCAGAAGTTGATTATTGAAAAAAACTAAACTTGTCCCTTTTCTCTATTTTTTATTTTTTACCCCCCCCCCATAAGTCATATTTTCACAAGTTGGAGCTCTTTTTTTCAGACAAACTGGTGCAGAGTTGACTGTACCCTCAGCTGCCAATGATAGTTCTGTTATTGGCCTGTGAAAATTTTGAACACGGTATGAACATTCTTGAAAACTTATCAAAAGGATACATCATTAGATAATCCTATCATGATGATCTTGATGGAGTAAGGTTTGGTCTAAGAAATTCCACACCTCCGATTGAACAAAAAAAAGATCAAATTTTACTATCTTCAGATATTGGTGTTAAAGGCAGTGGATCTCATTTGGAAACATCCCCGCAGACCAGGAAAAGATAACCATGTCCTTGGGCTCTTGATGAAGGACATGTGTGTGAAATCTGGAAGTCAGTAATTACCTAGAATTTCAAAAATGCGAAAGAAAAACAATAGCTGTTCAGTGTACGTTCTATGCTGGGAATTTTTTCCTCGCGAGAAAAAAATTCAAATCAGAGTCTAACGGTCACTATAATTCCACTAAAACTGAGTTTCCAGCTCCTATATTTTGCTAAAGGTTCCCAGATGGCATCTTCTTCTAAATGCCGTTGTATTCACACAATGTTAGTTTTTAGGCATGCAAAAGAGATCCCCTGCCTTTTAAAGCCACAGGCTAACATTACCACAGTTGAAAAAACTGTGAGCTACATAATCCTCATATGATCTTAGTGTCGTTGATAAGGTTTAATAATGAAGCCCTGAAAAATTTGTTTTCAAAATGATTTAGTGCTTTAAAAAAGTGAAAATCATAAGTTGACTGGATTCGCCTGCCCATAGACTTACTGTGTGTCAATCTAGGCTATTTTGTACTTGGCCCGAGTACTAATTGTTTATTCATTCATATCTTGCTAGTGGCAGCATGAATTTCCAAACTTTTGTATTCTAGGGTGTTTTTTTTCTCCATTTGAACACTACTATGTATCTCAACTATCTCAGTTTGACAATTTTGTAAATTGAAGCTCGACAATGTTAGCTTGTGGCTTTAATCAGAACTGATGGGCTTATTTGCCTTCCAATACATTTACACATGATTTAGCAAATGAACAAAAATAGCACCAGCTGTGTTCTTGGTTTGCACATTAATTAGTCAAATAATGCAAAATCATGCAAAATGTAATTATAAGGATATACATGAAAAAATAACCCAATCTTTGGGGCTGGATGGATAGTTCTGGTTAAAATGATGAGGCCTATTAAAATAACTAAGTTAGCTTTGCACAGTCATTTTTGGATTTCAAGAACTATGAATCGCAACTTTTGCATCTCTGGCTGGATCATATTGGAGCAAGAATGTGCTGATCAAGAACACAATTTAAAAAACTCATTTACACATTTTTAGACTGTTGGCTTAGCGTCCTTGGGAGTGTTTCATGAAGAGTTTTGTCGGTGATTTTCACTGAACTGTTACAAGCTACTTGTAATCTCATTGACTTGTAAAATCCTCGCATCTCATTGGCTGAGAACAAATTTGTCTGAAAATCACCGACAAAACTCTTCAAACAAATTACAATGCAGAATGTGCAACTCTCATGCAAAATTTGCTTTGGTATACCAGTAGACCTGTTCTGTTTCAAGACAAGACATTGCTTCGTCCTCCATACCTGGGAGGCTTCCAAGAGTATAACAGAAGATGCGTATCTTTATGCATTTCTTCAGTTCAGGAACAGCTGTAAAGCTGGGTTATTGTATCATTTGTTGTGCTCTAGAAGCCCCGCCCCCAGGTATGGCGCACATCACATTCTTCAAACAGACAGGTCTATAGAGTGCTACTACTAAGCGTGACGTCTCTTGGTTTCAGAAATCTGTGTGGACAATGGCAGAACCAGATGCAGTGCATCGCAGCTTGTTTCTACCAGTAGGAGAGCTGCAGTTGCATTGAATTATAGTTTGGCTCAGTTCCCACATATTTCCAAATCAGATGTAATCACTTGTGCTCTCCATAGGGGTGATACGACATGAGTGGTGGTGGTCTTGGTGATAATGGTGGTGGTGGTGGTGTTGGAGTGCTGGTGAGTGGTGATTTGTAAGTGAAAAGTGAATACCAAGGTTTTTCAGCTGTTCATAACCCGGTTGGGGGGGGGGGGGTTTAGGGACCGATGCCACAGTACATGTATTTAATTGAGCCATGTGCCTGTGAAGTATTGCTGTATTCCCATCAGTATTTCCCTCGCACTGGTTATTCCCGTGCGTAGTTCACAGCTCATTGACAAAATCACCCTGTACTCCTCATCTCCCCAACAAATCCTCATCTTCTTCATTATCACACCAACATGCTCATGTCCATGCACCTAGACACACACACACATGCTGGCACATACACTGACTCGCACACAGCCGCACACACACAGGCACACAAATTGGGCATCCATCATATACCCCGCAGGAGTGGTTGCATGCCCATCCGAGAACAAATGCACCAGAAATGTTCAATTCCATGTACATGCAGCATGTTTTATGAGTGTGACTTTTGTTTGACATGTGTTTGGTATGTTACCATCCATCCAAGGATGTTTCAAATTTGTATTTTATGTACATTTTGTGTGATTTTTCTTTGATTTCATTCACTCGGACAACTTGTGGACGTCCGTGGTTTTCTTAATTATCATACATGTACATGATTGGCTACCCACCTGATTTAGAAGCTGCTCAGACAACAAACTCATGAGTGTGCAAGGTTTCAAACTCCGCACATGTTTGGAAAGTCTCATTCAGAAATGAAATTGTTCACTTACCAAAGTGTGACATCACTCTGACGTGACTCAGAAATATATGTGGACAATAATTGCATAACTGGTGCAGCATGTTGCACCTGGTTACCACCAATAAGAGAAACGCAGAAATGCATTTTCACTCGGTCAAGGTTTGACTTTTGTCCCCACTTATTTCTGAATTACCGTGGGGGGGGGGGTGGGGGACTGTCATTACAAGGTGTACACCATGCACATGTAAACAATGTGTAAAAGGGGTCGTTTTTCACGGACAATGGATGTACGTGCGTACAGTGAAAAGGGTATCAAAATCAGGTAAAAAACGGTATACATGTACTTTTAACAGCAGGATTGGGTATCTTTTCAGATTTTAATACTAGTTTGTAAAGACTGAAGTTTTCTGTTTTGGAAATGTCAAATTCTGTTTTTCTCCGCGTTGTAATTTTGTAATTTTCCGCAAATACGTCAAGCTTACTAGGCTCATGGGGGTTTTGATTCGGGTTTTGGGATATATCTACAGATAACGCATGATTTCTAGGCTTTATTAGGCATCTTTTTGGTAAATTAGGTTAGTTTTATTCAATAAATATAAATTTTACTTTGGGGGGAACTTTTAGGCATGATTTTTTTCATTTTTTTTTTCAAAATGCCGTTTTCTGAGTTATACCTCAAATTCCGTGATTTCCGCGGAAATTCCGCAACGCGAAAAGCTTTGGTCTTACTTGTTTGGGTATTCTGAGATCGTTGGATGATTATTACTTGTTTGGGGTCCATTTCGAAAGTCTATACATGGGCATGGTGTACACCTTGTAATGACATTGACCAACCCCCCCCCCCCCCCGGGGTTGAATCACTTTTTATATCGTCACTTCAGCTCTATTCTCAAGCACACATATTAGATGCTAGAACAAACAAGTAAGAAAGAAAAGTAGCGAAATAAATAAAGATAATGACCACACCCTTTTCAAAACCATGTATGTTTAAACCAAAAGCACTTTAATGTTTTTGGTTAATATTTAAAGTTTGACATCATAAAACATACCAACAGTTGTAAAATCATACACAAATTATCTACATTGTACCCTTTTAAACTGCATGTATGTTTATGCAAAAAACACTTAAATGTTTTTGGTTAATATTTAAAAGTTTGACAATGCATAAACATACCAACAGTTGTAATATCATACACAAATTATCTACATTGTACCCTTTTAAACTTCACATATGTTTATACAAAAAGCACTTGAATATTTTTGGTTACTATTTAAAGTTTGACATCTTAAAACATACCAACAGTTGTAAAATTATACACAAATCACATACATTGTAAAAACAACTCATCCCGAAAAGGACAAAACTATACACGTACAGTACAAATATGATATTGTTCTCACACACTATAAACACACACACAAACACACAGTCACACACATACATGTATATTGATTCATATTAATTTATATAATGGTAATAATGCCTAACAATCATTGCATACAGATAAATCCAGTAGTCTCCCTGTCCGACTTTTTTTTTTACAATCTAAAAAAAAAAAAAATAAAAAAAAATTCCTCCACACCATTATACAGTAGCCTACCATAATAAGAATCTAACTTCTCGAACAAAAGATAAACTTTGTCATAATAAAATTTTGTTATATCACGATTGCAAAAAACAATACAAATACAAAGAAATGTTAAAACCAGAAAATTACTTTTGCTATACTTGTATAGAGGTTTTGTTTGTTTTCTTGGTAACATGCGTAGGCTATGCTTCTACTCCCCCGTGCTCTTCCCAGGTATTAAATAATCACTAAATAATGGTCATATTCAGGTCCGTTATGTGTGAATGACAAATAAAACAACTAGTTTCCACAAAGACCATTTTAGACGCTCTAAAAGTTGTGGATACTTATTCATAAAGAACAAGATGGTACCGGTATGTATAGCGCCATCAATGGACAATGGTTCAGTCTTGCGTCAACATTTTGGTTCGCACCACCGAACTGTGTACAGTACTATAAAACGTGTAATTCAGTGATTTACACACTAATAACAGTTTAAAAAAATGCATCCACTGCGGCAGATCTTATATGTTCGTTTCACTTTTTTTACCGTGATGTATGATATTGATTATGACTATTCCATAATGAACTATCACAACTGTAACACTAAAAATAAACAGTAAACTGTAAAAGAATGCTAGATAATTTAACTTTTCGGTCCAGTTGATCCTTCGAATATAACTAAAAGCCCAGCACCCCTCCTTCTTGTCAAACGTACAACTTTTATCCAGTGTGTAATTACTCCATAATGTATACCTGCAATGCCATTCAGCGTTGACTTCATTGGGAAAATGACACCCATACTTCTTTGTGCATTCGGGGAATTACAATAAAAGAAAGAAATAGTAAAAGTTTGAGGAAATTTGGTTGAACCGTTCATGAGTTATGATTGTTCAAAGTGTATTGAATTTTTGATTTGGAGGATTCTCAAATTGGCAACTTTTCCCTTTTCATTAGATGACAGTGTTTTGAACTCCCTTTTGGTTTTGTACACAAATTGTCACTTATTCTCATTTTGGTTTGTACACAAATTGTCACCTATTTTGATTTTTTGTTATCCGTAATCTGATTTTCTCTTGCTTATCCTACCAGTATGCACCAGCAAAAATGATTCTACTTTCTTTTATGAATTGATGTGGTTACATTCTCAAGTGACATTTCAGGAAAACATAAATTTGTTAAAATTTTTATACAAGGTGGAAGTTTTGTGAGCTTGTCTCCGTGGTCTGCAGAGTCTCCAACGCACATTCCTTCATGTGTGTCTGTCATTCGAGCAATATTAAAAAATACATGAAATACAAATATTTCATACAATAATCCTAATTATATACGAGGGTAGGCTGAAAAGTTCGTAGCCTGACTAAGAAGGAGTTATCCTACAGCAATGAAACTAGTCATGTGCTAAATTCAACCTTTTCTGATACTAACTGCATTGTTTCTAGTCAGATACCTTTTCTTATTTTCCTTTTACAAGTGATTTTACACTGACAATTGAGGTTTTTGTCAATTATCATTTTTGGCAGATTTTTGATGGCTGAGACGGCAGACAAGAGTCATCTTTCTGGGCTCTTTCCAGGCTCTTCTGAGATTCTTTCCAGTGTCTCTGTCACATTTTAAGCCAACAACTTACTTGAGTTGCATTCTCAACAGTGATAACCACGTTTGGGTGGATTTTTTTTAAACAATGACACATGTCTGTTCAGGCAAATCTTTGCCGTGAAAAATTTGTGAAAAATGACAATTTTCAGAACCCTCAACTGCCAATTTTAAATAAATTTTCTCAGAAAAACATGAAATGATATCTGAAAAGAAACAATGCAGTTAGTATCAGAGAAGGCTGAATTTAATACCTGACTAGTTTCATTGTTGTAGCACAACAATTTATTAGTCAGGCTGTGAACTTTTCAGGATACCCCGTATACTAATACACTATGTACGAACTGTTGGCCCCAAATGAGTTATTCACAGGATGATGCATCTATTTGCGGGGGTCCTTGTGTTAATTATTGAAAGAAAATAAAAATAAATCAACTGAAAAATCAGACTACTACATGGCTACAAACTATTATTACGAATTAATCATAATTATGTAGTTCTTTTTTAATCATCAAAAGTGAGAAATTTTCTATCAGTAAGATTTTTGTCAGAATTTTTTGTTTGCTTTAACATGTTTTTACTGTGTATTTCAACCTGCATGTGTTGGTAGGTCTGCTGGGTTAGGTAAGTCTCAATTAAACAGTAACAATAGATAGGCCACTCATTTCATAACATGTTTGCCTCTTAAAGCTGATCCCCCGGCCGATCCCCTTACATAGCACCGAATATAATAAAGGGAAGATTGTTCTTATTAAAATTAACAAACACACAACACACACACCACACACACCACCACACACACAAACACACACACCACAACACACACACACACCACACACACACACACACACACAGGTGCAACACACACACTAATAATAGTATGAAAAACCTAAAATAAGTGGCGTTTCAAAAAGTTATCATATTTGGTTAATAATAATCTCTCACGTGGAAAATGACAAACAGGCTTAATTATAGTTGGTTTAGAGAATTTTTCAATTAACACTTTGTACCTCGAGAACGATATATCTCTCATACTGACACACATTAGCTGCTACAGTGTGGTTCATGTCAAGCTGGTACTTTTTATTCTCTATCTTATTTTTATAATTCTTTTTTTTCTTTAATTGTTTTTATAATCTCATCGTTGATTCTTCGCGTTATTGTTAAATCCATGAAAACATACAACATGGCAAAAAAACAAATCTTACACTGTGTATAAAAAAGTAATCGCATAGTTTTGAGGGAAAATATTCCCAAGTATTTTTCATTATAAGTATAATTTTTTACTTTATTAGGTATTTTCATTAAAAAGTATAATACATGTACACTGTATCCATAAAAAACAACTACATGTATTCTCCTTTCAATGATCCATCACTCGCAGCACTGGTGTCATGCATAGCCAAGTACATTGCTGTTGAAGAGAACGATGTCAAATCAAACCTTTTGCAAATTTTTGTCAATTGTTGGTTGAAAGACTGAAGACACTGTTGACGGGGTTCATATTTGAGAAATGAGAGGTAATCTCACATGATATGCAAGTTTTGCCAAAACTACCCAAAACTTGCATAAAATATGACTTGGCGTTGTTCTCCTCAAGAGCAATGTAATCGGTCATGCGTGACACCAGTGATGCGAGTGAAGTTTTGTTGGAAAGAGAAAATGTTGCTCTTTATGGATGTGATAGTTATAAATCTCTGTAATAAAATAACCCTGGAATTATAACCCTCTAAATATAGATTACTTTTTTATATGCACTGTATATTCATATTATGACTGTATCAGCATAGCAATAATGCATGCAGCAGCTTGATGAAGTTCTGAGGTAAAGATGGAATGGAATGGCTTTGAAATGTTTCTACAATGTGTCTCAAAAAAATTGTGCAAGTGAAAACCGCCCTCTTTGGCAATGAGAAAATACTCTTGTGACATGATGCTTATATCGATGTCAAGAACATAGTCTTAGCTTTTTAATACCGTTAATTTTGTTACATTTGCTTGTCTTAATCTTGAGATATGTTAATTTAAATAAGAAAGGGTAAAAACACAATTGTGCCACTTGTACTACAGTCCCTTGTAAAAGTGATACAATGGTGATTCCACCCTTTTGTTGTTTACAATATATCTCGAGATTAAAACAAGCAAATTGAATAGAACAAATGACATGTGAAAGCTAAGACTTTGCCCTTGAGGTTGATGTAAGCATCATGTCAGAAGAGTATTTTCTAATCGCCGGAGAGGGCGGTTTTACTTGCACAATTTTTTAGACATGCTGCAGCACGTCTCAAAAATTTGTTCAAGAGAAAATAGCCCTCTTTGACAGTTAGGAAATCCTGCTGTGACACCTGTTTACGTCAACGTTAAGGGCAAAGTCTTAGCTTTCTAATGCTGTTTGTTCTGTTCAATTTTCTTGTTTTGATCTCGAGATATCTTGTAAACAAAAAAACTGTGTACTCTCAGTTGTGTCACTTTTACGGGAAAAGGGCCCGATGCTATAATTGACTGTAGTAAAATTGGCACATTTGTGATTTTACCTTTTCGTTGTTAACTGAACATATCTCAGGATTAAAAGAAGCAAACTGAACTGAACAAACAGCATTTGAAAGCTAAGACTATGCCCTTGATGATGATGTAAGCATGACGTCACAAAAATGTTTTTCTCATTACCAAAGAGGGCGCTTTTGACTTACACAATTATTTTTGAGACACACTGTACATCGTAACTACAAATTCTATCAACATACTCCTCATTCATTAGCAGTATTCAGTTTCGGTCTCGTGAACTGGGACTGTTTCGTCACTCTGCACATGGAATATGGTTTCGCCCTACTTTCAACAATACTGACAATCACTATAGTTGGTCCGTATTGTGATGTACATGTATTATGTAATTATGAATATTTTCTCTTCATATACTGACATGTCTGCAATGATTATACACTTGATATCTGACACTAAATCTATGCAACATAGAAAGTTTAAAGCCACAGTTTAGTTTTGGTAAATGGTAAAAAATTAAATTCTTGCAATTATGTTTTTAGATACAGCCCTGAAAATTGCTCACTTTGAAACTTTCACATTTTTTTTTAGAAATTACTCAAAATGATTTCCCATAGGTAATGTACATACCGCTAGATGCTCTCCTTTAATGTAAACATCATAATTTGCCACTTAAAACAGTTTTCAGTAGGTTTGATGTTGTTTTCTGATGTCTGGGGTAACAATAGAATACTTTGTGAAAGACTGACAAAAAAATTGTCTGATCGACCAAAACTAAACTTGGACTTTAAACCTTTTCAGGAAGCTCTCATGAGTGCCGCCGACTACTCGACTCTCTATCTTTGTTCACAAGTCTACGTATTTTCCACTCTGATGGATTTCACTTTAAAAGCCCCTTCTTCCTCGTCGTCGTCGTCATCTGGTTTACAGCACTTTGGATAGACCTTCCGGAGGAACTCCTCGATAGCTCGATACATCATGGACCACACCAGACCCTCCAGGGGCATGGAGATGGAGAAGATGGACACCAGGGTGAGAGCATCATGCCGTACCATCTCATCCTGGGTGAAGAACTCGTCGGTGATATCGCCGGCGATAAACCAGTTCGAGGTACCGACGGCGAGGGACACCGCGCTGCACGCCTCGTAGGGCAGACGCACGATGAAGGTGAGGAGGAACCCGATGAGGAAGCCGACCATGGGAAGGAGGAAGCCCCCGACCCACAGCTTGGCGTCGGCCTGGTAGTAGCTCGGGTTCTGGATGGCTTTCAAGACGGTGCTGACGGCGATGGTGATGGGGAAGGCGAAACTGCAGATCTGAAAGAAATAGAAAGAAGATTTGAGACCCCATGCGTGATGAATTAGATATTGATATAATTGAATTGATATTGGATTTATTATCAAATTGCAATGAACATCATAGGCCTATAATACATGCATACAATATTGAATTACAACGTTTTACATAATGATTAACCCTAATTGGACTGGGGGGGGGGTCCTAAAAGCGCCCCCCCCCCCTCGACATTTTTTTGCGATAAATTTTTAACGCGAGAAGCTATGGCCGCAATATTTCATGACATTTTTCTTTGAAGTCTTGCGCATCTTTTAAAGGCAATGTTCACCCTGACATTAAGTTGGTTTTAATGAAAGCAGAACAATGAGAGAAACATATTAATGAAAGTTTGGCGAAAATCCACCAAGGAATAACAGAGTTATGAAGTTTCAAATTTAAATTTGTGACGTCACATGCGAGCGCTTCCCCCATATGTCTGTGATGATAAATTCCATAAGGTGCCGTTTTCTCAAGAAATTCTGAAAATGATTTTACCTTGTGCATTTATATGTTTATCAGAAAACTTAATTTATACATGCAAACTATGAAAAACGCATTCAAATTATCCAATTGAAAATATTAAAAAAATTAGAATTTATGGATTTTATTATTGTGACATATAGGGTACTGCTCGCCATGTGAGTCACAATTTAAAACTTGAAATTATATATCTGTTATTCTTTGGTGGATTTTCGCCAACTTTATTAATATGTTTTCTCATCTGTTCTGTTTCTTAAACCACTTGATGTCCAGTGTGACCTGTCATTTAAGCCAAATTTGCGGACGCCGCGGTACCGCTTCGCGAGTTATGCATAATTTTGGCCCGTGCGTCGACCAAATTGCTCAAAAGTGATTTCATGTACAAAGTCAATGCAAATTGTTTTCAGACTAAATTCATAAATGAGTGATTAATTTTGCTTTTATTGATAACAATATATTGATATTGCTGTATTATATGACCGAAATCAATGTCGCGCACAATTTCATTGAAAAAACAATAAAAAACAAAAGTCGAAAACAAAGAAAATACATAAGAATTCCAAAACACAATAAAATACATAGAAAACATTTTGATACCAATTTTTTTTTAAGGTGCCTCCGAAATGCGATCTCGTAAAGGTCTTTGACAAAAAAAATGAGCACTTCAAGGCTTTACTAATGATTTACAGCAATCTCTATTGCATTGATAATTTAGGCATAATATTATTTAATTAAATGAATTCTGACTAATTTATTGAACAACAAATATACATTCTGTAGATTATGTCATGGGTGGACGTGTGTGTCGATTATCATCGCGACTCGCGCGATCAAGCCGAGATCTGAAGGGGGCCTTTAGGCCTCCCCCCCCCCCCCCCAACAGTCTTTTCAGCTCCAAAGCACCTAGTCTAATTAGTTAAGAAAAAAAATATGTTTCTACGTACCGAGTTTTTTGAAAAAATGAAAAAGAGGGCTTTTTTTTTTATTTTTATTTCTCAAGATGGCCTGCCATCTGAATTTTTAGCATTTCATGTTACGTTCCAATCACGAATCATCAAATAATGAACATATTGTAGTAGTGAAACATATACATGTTTTTTTAGCACAAATTACTGTTTAAAAAAAGCACAAAAGGAAACAAGGGCTCTACATTCAAAAAGAAAGGGGGGATGACATGAGTGCATACACAGGATCCAAGTAGTAGACCCTACTGCAGGGTATAAAGAATTTGTACATCTGAGTCTGAATGGCCATGCCATGGCCATACCGTCTACTGGACAATTTAACACTGTTAGAAAAAAGTAAAAACAAGGGGAGAAAATTCATCCAGACATCAGGTAGGTTGCCTATACCATGGCGGTAGAAGAGAGAAGCATGAAGCTCCAGTCTGTATGGGAACATACCGCTTGCCAAGCATCGGTGACTTGACAGCATTCATATTGCCCGGAGGCCATATAAACATCACTGTGTTGGTTGAAGGTGTGTTTAGTCATCAGATTATCCAATGGAATTTTGGCATTTTGACTTCTCTTTATACTTTTATTTCTAAGTTGTTGAATTAAAAAATACAAATATAAATCAAGCGGCTCAAAATCTGAGCGGCGGGCGAGAGACATGTGTTTTTTTTTTTTATTTGGCCTTATTAGCATTAGATATACCAATATCAACCGATTTGTATGTCCCGCAATTTTGCGTCATCTCCGGCACGAACATTTTGGGCGCCATCTACGATAAATGTCGGGGTACCATAGGTCTCGATTTCCCTCGACTTCCTTGCTACACGACTGAAATAATGCTGAAGTTGAAGAACGAACTAAGAAAGTTATTATTATTATTTTATTATTTTTTTTTGGAAATTGTGACAAAAGCCATTTAGTATCTTAATTCAGCGTCATCTCCGAACGCTCCAAATTACATATTACATCGAATTAATTTCTAATTTTGAAGGCATACTGAGAGAGAAGATCATACCCGCTACCAGCATATACGGTTCTTACCGCAGGTGAATGGATTGGGATAATGATGTTAGGCCATCAACAGTCTGAGCCGTCATCTCCGTCACAAAATGTGACGGAGATGACGTTGTTGGAATTTTTGTTCTTTATTTCAAAATAAAATAAAGTGATATTAATGGTATTAATCATGTTGAATGCCCATAACCACTGCTATTTATTATTTGTTCAGTTGCATAAAATATCTAATTTTAATTTTGTTTATGCCACAGTAGATTACAAAATGTCATCTCCGTCACGCGACATTTTGCATATATTATTACTGTCTGTGGCGCAAAAGAACATTTAAGTTATTTAAAATGGAATAAAACCCCATAAAGATTGCGCCCATTTTAAATAAAGTCAACATGCATCATGATTTTCCCACTTTGTGAAAGATTTTCCATTTCTGAGGCACCGTTTTTCCTCAATAATTTGTAAGGCCCAAACTATACACTTAGCGAAGAATGACCCATTTACAGAATGTATGTGTTTCGTTTTTCCTTCCTTTTTTTTTCACAATAAAACATGTATGGGCCAGTGCTATTTCAGTGCTATTTCCTAGATCACTGCCGTCTGCCAAAGTGTGCCAACACCCTCACTTCCAAAAGAGCATTTAGACTCAATAATCCCAGTCTTTCAGCCATTGGGGAATACGCTTATGACTCTGGACACAACAATGATTGGGATAATGCACATGTAATAGACTTTGAATCACGATTTTGGTCAAGAAAAGTTAACGAGGCCATATGGATTAAGAACACCAAATCCGGCTATTGATAGTACCAATGGAAACATCTCCCTATAAATATTCCCAACTTTCCAAACGACAGACGGCAACTGTCAACAGGGAACCACTCCAGTTGGCTTGAAAAAGTTCACAGGTGTTGGACGAAAGCTTGTCAGATATACAAAGTTGGTAGAAGCTTTAAAATTTCTTCTTCTATGATTTACCCCAGCTCTTGAAAGTTTTCTTCATTACCTTCACTTCCAGTTTTTCCTTGATTGTTTCGTCCATCCTTCCTTCATTTTCCCATATCTTTCTTGGGTTTTCCTATTGCGGAAGACCCGTTCAAAAAATTGTCAAACTTTGCTATCTGACATAATTATCTGACAATGTTTTAATGGACAAATAAACACCCTAAAACGTTCAGACAGTTATGCTGTCACTTCTAAAATATGTAACATAAAAATTGCCACATGAATTAATTCTCGGCCGATGAAAATTCTGCAACACAGCAGTCTATGGGGAAAAACTGGAATAGTCTCTAAATGATTTTTGATTTTTTAAAGTATTTAATGATCATTTTGAATTGTAATTTTTTTTCAGGGCTTCATTTTTAGACCTTATCAGAGACACTAGTAGCACGGGGAATTATGTAGTACACATTCTTTTACAATGCCTTTAATGGGCAAGTGCATGTTTACACGCATGCATTGGAGTGCCGTCGTATTGTAATCACACATCCAGTGCAGTGCTAATGTCACGTTTACATACAGGCATTGGAGTGCCGTTGTATGTAATCACACATCCAGTGCAGTGCTAATGTCATGTTTACATACAGGCATTGGAGTGCCG
>JZLH01S0524928.1:0-15316 GCA_001188425.1 Eucidaris tribuloides
AGTAACGCGCATCAGACCAAACAATTGAGGTGCTTATGTCAACAATCGGTGCCAAGACAAAAGACCAGTACCAAAAACACCATATGCACACTAAAATTGAGTCTGGCAAGCCAGAGCACATTGGGCACCAACCTGACAGCAACAAAAGGTTGTAGGCTACTACTCCAAGAGTGAAACCGAAAAAGATGACAGAAAACGTCTATGCGTGTCAAGAGGGAAATATCCGCCGGTGCACCGAAGACAGAGCGTGAATGGACCAGGTATAAAGCGTTCAGAGACTGGGAAGGTGTCTAACACAAACAGTCTCACATGGATCAACATGGACGTCAAATAGCGAGGGTGCAAGAAAGGGTTGGATGAAGCCTCATAAGGCATGACTGCTGTGAGTTCAGAGCAAAGAAGTCGACTTGTGAAGCTGAATAGGTAAACAAACCTATAGGTTAGGAAAAAATAGCGAATTCAGGATAAGGTTAGGGGCACACACCAACACCAGTGAGCCTTGTGTGCCTAAGCGGTGCTGCAAAAACGAGTCCAGTGAAACAAACAGTGACGGTCCACGTGCTTGTGCAAAAAACGTCGGCTCAAGCACACATGGCAAGGAAGCCGGCTGGAGTAAACATCGTCCAAGTCAATAAGCTGGTAGGCTACCAGGTGCTGGGCAATGCCACCAATATGCGGCAACCAGTAAAAATTCTCAACGAGTCGGATGGCCTAGTCTCTAAGTCTGCCAGTCCCGGAGAGAAGTCAAACGTACAGAAAATAGGTTAGGGTGTAATGAGGCAAGGCATACGTCCACACACATCCACAATTTTCACACCATCACAACGGGAGGGGCAGGGAGGGCAGCAAACGTAGTATGCATCAAACGAATAAGGACGACTGTTAAGACTGGTGCACTCTAAGTAAACATGTCATTACCAGTACCGTTTGGCGATCATAGTATTGGTCAGTATTGTATTGAAAGCAAGATAAGTGTTTGGAATAGAAGAACAATGCCTTGGAACATGTTTATATTCACAATCACTTTTTTTATTTGCTATCTCAGATTATTATGAAAGCGATGACACATTCGAGTGCTGTTTGTGAAGTTTTACAGAACTTCAGAAGTAGTATTTATGTGTTACATTTTCCAACACAATTTTTAAGGGGGCCTGATGATAGGACCATAACAAAAGAAATGAAAACTACCCTCAATCTGCAAACAATTAAGTGAACACCATTCCCTTTTTTGTAATTTTTAGTTTATCACATATAACAATTATGTTGGGCCTATGCGGTATGCCAAAATCAAATTGTAGAGATGTATTGTATAGTGGCTACAGAAGTGTACAAATATTCGATTTAATTGAATCGTATTGCACAAATAATTTGGTTAAACCTGGAACACTGAGGAAAATGTATTCAAAACAGTACCTTATTGACTGTTTTATGGTGTATTTCAATGTAAAGGTTTATCTTGCAAAATAGAATTCAGATTTCATTCTGGTAAACAATTTGGACAGGAATTAGTGTAAATATGTTTTCTTCAGAGAAGAATTGGTTGATCCTAGATTTGGGTAAGCAATTATGATCTAAGGATTTCATAATTCTTTTTATGAAGCTGATAGTGGTAAGTATAGAATTGTGTCTTGAAATGGCTAATTCAAGCAATTACATAATATTGAACTTGATAAACAATATGTTCATTACAAATGAAAATGAAAATTAGTTGATTAAAGAAATTTATACTGTAATAATTGAGAAGTATGGAATGGCATATTATGTTGAAAGAAGGATTTTTTTTGTTTACTAAGATATATTGAACACAATAGTGTGCAGGATCGATTTACAAACACAGGCTTTAATGTGACCAAAATGACAAATATTCATGTATATGCTTATCACAAATCATTTTTCGAAAGATAATTTTTACTAAATCATTTTTCTTATCCAGGTCAGTGTATTTCTGATATGATAATATAGACTATACAACTTCTGGGTCCTAACATTACATGTAAATATATTTGATCAATCTGTATTTAACAATAGAGAAAATAGGTTGAGTACTAACCTTGGAATTTGTATTTATCCATAAATAGATAATTTTGATGGTTATGAACCAAGGGATTGAATAATAGATAGTCAATACTAACGGTAACATCATTTTAATTTCTTAGGCATTATGTATTAACCCTATAATTACTGGGGGGGGGAGGGGTCAATTTGCTCCCCCCTCTTCGAAATATTTATCAACGACCATTTAAGCGCCCAAGCGCAAAAAATTTTTCAAACCGACGAGTCGCTCACGGACTACTTTTTACTTTTAGGTCTTGCGCACAATCTTTTGAGACAGTTTCGCAGAAAAAAATCGACATACCGTTATGACGACTGCGTGACGTTTTATACATGACATTCAACTATAACCAAAATATGCTTAAAAACGTGATTTCGTGTACAAAATCAAATGAAATTAGTGTTTCAGGCCATGAAATATCAATAAATGTATTAGATTATTTTCGCTTTCACTGGTTGAAAATGAATTAATTTATATGCTGTTATAAATTGCATAAAGTGTCCCCAAGCAAATTTCATATGAAAAAACAATAGAAAACTGTAAAAAGGTCGAAAAAACAGAGAATACATAAGAAATTCACAAAAAACAATAAAATACATAAAAATTTAATTACCAATTTCGGACAAAATGTTTTTGTAAGATATATTGTATGAGAAAGTCCAAAATGAAAATATTTCACCAAAATTAGGCATTCTACTTAAAAATCTCTAAAATAAAATTAATGTAAAGAAAAAAAAAAAAAAAAAGAAAGAAAAGAAAAAACAATAAAGATACAGAAAACATAAAACAAGAAGAAAATAAAAAAAAAAAGAAGGAAAGAATATAAAAAAAAAGAGAAAGAGAAATAATAAAAAAAAAAAAGAAACAAAAAAAGGTTTGAGAAAGAAAATAAAATAGAGAAGAGAAATAGAGAAAAGAGAAACAAAAAGGAAAAAAATAACGTAAAAAAAAAAAAAAAAAATAAAAAATCGAGCCAGTAACCACGCACTCAACGGAAGAACCAAAAAAATTCAAAAAAGAAAAAAACAAAATCTTTCAGTCATAGATATACCTCTCCAGCTGTGAATAACATTGGTATATTTAACCAGTTGGTTCCTGGACCTCTTTTTAATTTTCTCAAATCACGTCATGCCCTTTATTAAAAAAAAAAAAAAATGAAAGAAAAAACCATAGCAAAGTGTATGCTTTTAAAAGAATTTTTTTTTAGAGTAGACTTTTCATGGAATAATGAATTTAACACAAGGTAATGTATGAAAATGGTAGAATTCAGAAGTAAACAACAGAGCAATTAAGGTAACCATTCTACATGTTATATTCTTATTAACTATGTCAAACCTCCAATAAGAGTCCTTGTCAAAGTAGATTACAGACATTTTGATAATAAGTGACATTGCATCCATGTGAGCCTAGAGGAAACATTGCATAAATCAACCCCAATAACATCATAAATCATGTATTATATATACCTTTGAAGCCTGGTGGTACAATCTTCCTTCATTTGGAACTCTGTGATTGGATCAGCCTTAGGTCATCTGGCATATTTGGCCTGACCATGATTGTCTGATTAACACAAACAAAACAATGAGAAGCATACAAATTGATGTAAAACTTTTCTTAGAACACACATTTCTAAAGGTAATGGCTTACATGTCACATACTGTATATTTATATCCACATAATACTTACAATGAAAACATCTTTTTTTCCTCTCAGTGGCTCAATGTAATTATTAATCTATTTCCAATAACATGTAACCTTATTACACACAACTGCTCAATAATCTTTAAAATCCTTTAACAGAGCAAAACTATATATTCTTGTGAATGTATCATTTATATAAGAACAGTTTTATTCAATGAAACTACTTGGGCATTCTTTGGACAGCTTGCCAGATTTCAATGAACCAAATACGGCAGAATGAATATTGACTTTAAAAATCACTTGGTGATGTGGTGACATGCGATAATTCAACACCAAATAAAATTCTGTGATGAATTTAATATAGTTCATCATGAAATTATGTTACATAATACATACAGTATAAGGATTGAAATATGCCATATGGTAATAGTCTACAAGGTTTGAAATGTTCCCCTAACTAGAGGACAATACTAACCATGGGTCCCTTGATGTATAGAGGAGATCTTTGTGGGACTGGGCTTGTTTCTTCACAGCTACTCCGGATGACAGCTCCTGGAACTACCATAGATGACATGCGGTCTGGTTGGTGGTGCCTGCAGGTGACTGGTAGGAAGTCCCAACGGTTGTTCTACCTGATGGCTGATTACCTGGAATAATTGAAACAAATATTACAGATAATCCTGAGGTCCTCTGGTGCTGTAGAGTGTTCTGATAGCGATCTTAAAATGAACCCTGCAAGAATTTATAATCCTAAGGTGTACCTAGATTGGAATGAGTTGAACTACTAAACTCTCTCTACATAATCATCTATATGAAAACATGCTGCAAAACGACAATAATCAATTTAAATATAGATGTTACATCAACAGATAGTATATTCAAGTGATCTTGCTTTTTAAGGATAACATGATCATATTTGCACCATGAGCGATTCTCATAAAATGGTATAACAAAACATACCTGTTACAATTAACTAAAATTCAATGCAATCTTACTACTTGCAAACAATAACAAATAGAACATAATTGCTATACTTGGACTGTTTTGCATAAAATAAAATTATATTACATCCAGAAAATTATGGAAAAGTTGAGTTGATTGCAATATATCAGTTGAGATGTAAAATGGGCATATAATAATAAAGTAAGTATAAAATTCACATAAATTATAACAAAAAATTAAAGGAATTAACATCTTCAGACTGAGAATCACGCCTAAACAAGATGTCAAATTGAGTACAGTTATTCGATGATAAATCAAGAATAGACACTTACAATTCCTGACATTCTATCGAGTTCCAGTCAACACTCTTTTTACTCTAATGCTGCTATTTAGGGCCATGGTTGTATCTACTTTCTCTCTGATTAGTGTTCAGGCTTATGGCTGAGGACTCCCTGATCCTGAAGACTGTCAGTTGAAGGTTGACTGGAGGTCTGAATTAGCCACTGCTTGTGATCCAGGACACAGGAGAGAAAGAGAACACCCGCAGCCAACCAGGGGCAAATCTAATTGTACACTGTGAAGAAAGAGACGAGCTAGAGCTGAACTTGAGCTCATGCATGTGTTACAAGGACCTCTCTGGATTTTAGTATTTGCTTGATCTTTTACATTTTTTCATCGTCATAACAGTTACCACCTTTGATTAAAGGATACAAAAGTAGACTGTTTTTGGGTGGATTACGTTGACTGACATCATCTATCGCAAGGAGAAGAAGCAGTAGTTATTTCAAGACAGGCTTTTGCTGTTCTGGTATCAATTTATTAACTTAGTCTCGGTACAAGCACTTTGCGTGTAGGTATCATTCCAACATGCCTATCCGTAGGCAAAGAAGAGTAAATGCAGGAAATTGCTTGGCTAGCAGCCCAAACCACAAGGCCAAACCCACACACAGAAGGCGGCCTTTCATTTGCCCATCCGGGAGTTGACCGCGCAGTGGAGGAGACAGGAAATGACAGACTGAGAATAGGCCAGTGCCAATAAGCGACAAGGACATAACATCTTACCCTAGATGGGCGTGTGTGATTGAGGACATGAGTGAGGGTGGGGCAGCAGCGCAGCCAAGATCCTCGCAAGCTGATAGCCAAGGCGGGTGATTCGGCACTTAAAGCTGCATCTAACCTCAAATTGTGCGGGTTGTAAAGGAGCGCCTGCCTGACACCATTAAGGAGGTTATCAACCCACATACTGCTGGTATGACAATTTCAGCAAGAATGAAAATTCAACAAGAAGCTCAGGAGGGATAACACTTCGAAACTAAACTGGAATCCCCGAGTCTCTAGGAGGAAACGGAGGAGCAAACTCATTGAAAGCGTGAACAAAGTGTGCTAGGCGAGGTTGGTGTGGAGATATCGCCCTGAGGACATATCTTTCTTGTCACCGTCTGGAGAAGAAGACTGAAGGAGGAGATCAGGGCAAACGGTTGTCGCTTTGTAGCAAGGCCGGCAAGAAGGACAATTTGTATGCTGCCCGGAATTTGGGCTTAAAGGAAGACAACATGAAGGGGGGTATACATCAAGCGAAGATTTAACACGAATCGTTATTTACGTTCTCATGAAGGCAAAGGACGGCCCCAATATTAAATCGAACAAGAAGCAAGTACGGGAATATATTCATGCAAAGTTTGTAAATGAGAACAAGGCCGTCAAGAACGCCATGATGATCTTGTTTGATCTGGGCTTCGACAACATCGAGTACAGTGACTTTAAACTCCACTGTCTGGCATACGCCAGCATGCTTGTCGTTAGCCACAGCTGTCAACTTAAACACTAGAACACTCCTTATTTAATGATAGAAAATGAGCGTCAATTCTTTTGAAGTACAAGATTATAAATTATGTCCTAGTGTTTTTGTGATAAATAAATAACAAATTAATAATAACTCTTTTTAGTGTCACTCATGTTAATGTTAAGATCTTTGATAAAATAATAAATATTAGTGAACTACGCAATTACTGTATGATGCACAGTGCTTAGTCAAATTTGACATTATTTGCGCTTCAGAAGTTTGGAACGTTAGTGATGTTCAACTACATTACGCCTTAAGGATTATGTTTTGGAAGTTAAATGTCGTCAGGGGAATGAGAGGGGAGCGGAGTAGGGGCTTATAATTCATTAAGTATGTTGAACTAATGGGTTTTTTACACTCAATTATAATGTTGAACACAACTGAAGTCTTTTGGTTGAGGATAAATCAGATGTTTGATAAAATGATGATAGGAATAATTTATTAGAAAACAAAATACTGTATGTTGAAACGGTTTCAAAGTAGCTTACTTGGTGTTTTAGAGAAGCTTAATGTTGGAACAACAAACATTGTAGCTGTATTGGTGTAATTTCATATATAGATGTATCTCAAACAAACAATCAAAAGGTATGTGAAATTATTTAAGTATGGTAGAGAGTATAGGAATGGCAACAGATATATCTTCACCCACTAGGTGACAGATTCTAAGTTCGTCCAGTTATTGAATCATGTTTATAGCTAATGTGTCATAGCCTTACAATTCTATTCAAGGTGTTATTGAGAGACAGATGTCTCAGATCATTTCCGATTTTTGTCATTTTTGAAAGCAAGAATAAAAATAAGAATTTCTTCGTGCGGAAAATTGCCACCAGATCCTACAAGTCATTTAATGCCCAATTTATTTCATGAAGATCTAGGGAAAATTGAGTAGGGGCACATATATGCCAATCAATGCAGAATGATAAAAAGTAGCTTATAAAGTTTTTCATGAATGTTTTTGAAAGTATGTGAAAGCATGCACCTACAATAGAAATATAATGTAATCCCGCAAAAAGAATGGAGCCTAAAAAGCTGATTTCATCAGCGATTTCTTAAATCCATCAAGAAAAGCACACTTTATTACAAAAACTACAAAGTCATCAATTTTAGTGTAAAATATGAAATATAGTAATATAAAGGTAATCGATACACTTTGGTAACAAAAGTGAGTCATATAAAAATGCAAAGAAGATTATATTACTGCAATTCTTTAATTGTTAACAAAGTGATATGAAAAGAAGACCTGGATACCATTAATGAAGTTAATTGGTAGGAGAAAAAAAAATACAAATTTGGGATATAGAGAGTTAAAACATCAATCAAGGTGGAATAAATAAAAGTTGTTTCTCACACAAAAGAATAGGCCGAAGAACTAATACTACTTTGTCACTGTTGGGTCAAATTTGGCCGATCAAAGATCCGAAGTGGTCCTCCTAATTCGGTTGTTTTCAAAGATTATTTTGGGTGGCCAGAATACAAAATCTTGTGCTATGGGGAAAAACCCATAACAGAAAGAGAAAATTATGGAAATTTTAAATGTTCTTGATGTTACAAAGTCTCAATGGTTATGATAATTTGTCAATTTTAGATTGATAAAGATGCAGAGCACCATTTTTGTTTCCGCCATTGACTTATATTTTTTAATTTATCTTTAGAAAAAGGCCTATTCCAATGCACTTTAAGATAGCAAAAAGTGACACCGTTGTAATAAGAAAGGGGTCAAAAGATGGACCGCAGGTAATTACAGACCTATTTCAGTTTTAGCTGCCAGTTATTGCAAAAGTCTTTGAAAATTAGCTTAATAAGAGCTAATGAACCTTTTTTGGAGTTTACTAAACATTTTTGTAGCAGACAACCAGTAATGGATTTGCGTAAGAAATTACAGTACAAAATTTCATTTTAATGACATTTGGTTAATACGTTATTAATCAGTCAAATATAAAGGCGAAATTACGCTAGGTATATTTATAGAATTCAAAAAGCATTTGACACAATTAATCATCGGCATCGCTCTCTGCGAATTAATGGTATATGGTATAAGAGGCATTGTGTTGCAAGTGGTTCCAGAATTACTCTCAAACGCGATCGCAGGTATCTGTGTTTACAAGGCATGAAATAATCCAGTAGTAGAAGGATATAATGTGGTGTCCCACAAGGATCAGTTTTAGGACCCAACACGCTGTTTTTGTTTATAGCATTAAATGAATCTACCAAGCTCAACTGACTATTTTCAGTTTAGACTATTTGCTGAACAGGATCAAACATTTTTCATACCTTTCCCTAAAAGTATACAAAGAAAATTGATATGAATGATGGTAATATGGAAAAATTGAAGGATGTACAAAAATGGTGTATTGTAAATAAGATTAACTATAAATTTGAAGAAAACAAATTATATATGATTATTAAAGGACCAAGACAGCCCATTGCAATTAAAGGTGTATTAACAAGTATGCTGAAACGGTTATAGATAGAGTACATGTAGCATCTTTCGTAGGAATTCAAATTGAATGAAACGTTGATGTGGAAGGATCAAATTCAACGTATTAATAATATGCATTAGGACAAATTGGTTTGCATTTTAAGTTAAGATAACTGATATTCCAAGACATGTCTGATGCTATTTATATAATATGCTTTAATAACAATCAACACATAACTTTATGGAATTTGAAGTTTGGGAAGTAGGCTACAAAACCACCTAAAATGTATACATTTGGCACAGAAAATGGCCATGAGAGCAATTACATTTTCCCCACTTAGAAACAAGTCTGGGCCATTATTCACACAGTTCTAAGAGTATTGAAATGTTTATGATCTGCATGAACTTGCAGTATCGCTTTTGTATACGATTGTAACACAAGGAGACATTAACCGGCATTTGCTTTAACACAATATTTTGAGAGCGATGAACATCGCATACACGAATAGAGGCAAAGAACATTCGTGGCTTAGAACTCCGAAATGAAAACGACACATGGTACATTTTCTAATTTCTTTGTGGGAAACAAAGGTTTTCTGGAATAGTTTGCACCCAAAATATTCGAGAAGAAAGAACAAGGTTTCATTCGAAAAAATCTAACAATCATTTGTTAAATAAGGTTTAGTGATGCAAGAATACTGACATGTTGTTTATCATAATCACGAATTGAAAGAAAAATACTTTAGAAATGTAGACTTTTTGTAATGAGCATTCGTTTTGTTAATATAGGTATGATGGGAGAACGCATTCATGACTAGCACGTGTGCTAACTTTTGTTTCTCCCTTTAACACATTCTCTTTTTGTTTTCAGAACCTTTGCTAATATATGCATGTATATACACACTTATTCCATGTTTTTGTCTTTTCCTTTTACCAAAATGTCATAATCATTGATACTGACATTGTATCAAGAATAGACTACAATATTCCATATTTTGTAAGATAATATAAGTATGATATTATTGCATGCATAGGTGTAAATACCTTATTATATCATTGTATAAATTTCATAGTTATCTATATAGCAATTTCATGTTAATGTGCATCAATAATCATTTTAATGTTATATTCTTATGTAATTTCATGTTAATTATTATGTTCATATGTAAAATGATGTTGTTATAAATTCAACTCAACTCAAACTCAACTCAAGAAACATGTGTATTGGTTGTCATTTCTATTTAATATATCACCGAAAACATGTGTCACATGGAAGGTATATATCAGAAAACCAAACTGTTGGTTGACAGTCTAATCATTGTTTTTTAAAATTTACAAGACATTTATGTTTATATCAATCACAGATTTAGTTTATATTTGTCTTCAAAATCAACAATACAAGCAAATATAAACTCCTAATTTATTCCTTTGTGATTTTTTAACACCTTCAATCCGAACGTGAGTTGAACATATGTACTGGTAAAGTTTTAGTTCACTGCTATGTAGTTATCATGATGATCATATCAATGATAGTTTAACTGATGTTACCATATTGAATCTTTCTGTCCACAAAATTTAATCATAAATTCTTTATTTTCATTTTTGCTAAGATGAACAATAGATAACAGAATTTCAGAAATCCAGAAACTTTGGCAAATTTTTTGGCTCAAATAAAGATTTGACATACTTGTAATTAACAAAGGGATGTATATGCCTCTAGCCACCACATAATGTGACAATGTGAGACACTGGTAGAAGGTCTAATCACTCAACAAAGTTAAAGACACCATGCAACAAGACCACACTTGTGAGCTGTCATGTTTGGTCGCATAACCTCTTAAACTAACCTTCAGGGGTGCCATAGCTGCTTGAAAACCGTCCACTGAGAAGGGGAGCAAGTAGATCTGTCAGGAGGCGTAGAAGATGCTCCAAGACACTGCTGGCATTACTGGAAGCCAGGGAGGTCTGACCCAGGGACGTCAGGAGAAGGAATACTCTAAAAAAGATGAAGAAAATAAAAAATGCATATAGATGGGTGTTAAAAGAGCACACAATTATGAAAGTTATTCTGAATGTCACATGGTTATTTTTAAGAACAGCAGTCTCAAATGCACAAAAAGTTTATCACAGTTAAGTACTGTCTACTCATACATGTATCCACCGGATAAATCTGACCATGCAAAATTGATCACAGTTATCTTGAATAAAGAGAAACCATTATTTGAGAAACAGAAGAAGGCCAAACCATTTAAAGCACTGCTGAGTCAAATTTCCCATGCCTTGTGAGTCCAGAAATCTCTACAACAGACTAGTAAAATAATTCTGCATCTCTGACAAAATAAGCAGATACACATATTCAATACAAAGTACTATTTTTCTATATGATTATATTATAGAGCACTCAACTAATTAATAAACTCAAATTTAAGAACTGTAATCAATGGAGAAGTCTGCTGAGGGGCATTTGTAGTGGTTACTTGTACTTGTGATGATTTCCCTAACTAAATCTTCCAAGTTATGTCTCACCTATCTTGAGGGAAAACCGTTGGTTGGTCTGACTGGAAGAACTCCCTGAGAGCTGATGCCAGGAACTCCCCCCACCAATGTCTGGCTCCACAGACCCTGACTAGCAGGGTCCCCGTCAGTAGACTCAGCCTTGGTGTCCCCATCACACACAGGTGCTTGAAGATGGACTTGCAAGACTCCGCATCCAGGGCACAGCAAAGGGATGCGGGTAACGTCAGGGCACCTTGGGTGACGCTGAGCAGTGTCCCCAGCAGGTGTTCACAGATGATGCGCAAGGCATCCGTTGATGTGTTCCTGACCGCTTGGGATGGGCTGGTGATGGCAGACACGGAGTAGGCTGGGGGCTGCTGCTGCTGTCTGAGGCGGAGGATCGTACGTTGGACTACGTTGAGTTGCTGCTGCAGCTGTACGCATTCGATGTAGGCTTTACGGATGCTTCCGTCGGAGTCGGTTTTCTCTCGTGACTGCAGGAATGGCGCATCCATCTGGCTCTCTGTCTGATGACATTCAAAAGCAAGCAGCAGCTTCTGCAGGCGGCTTGTGGCCAGACTGTATCGGCATTGGATGTCGTCCAAGATGGCCACGGCTAGCCCCACATACTGTTCTTGCTGTACCTGTTGGACAGCAGGTTCTGAATGGTGGACGTCCCTTTGGTTGGACTCGGACTGGACAAAGGTGTGGCCGTAGAATGTACCCAGAGGAACTTTGGACTTGGGATTGTTGCTTCCATAGTTACCAACAACAGTGATCTGGAAATTAAAGAAACAATACTTTTCTAATTAAATATTCAGTTTCATTTAAACAAATCATTCAATTTTTATTTGTTCGTCATATTTACAGTAATAACTTAATCCGGTCAAAGACCTAGTTTACATTAAGTTTGTGTATATGATAATTTAAAGCAGTAAAATATCACAACATGAGAAAACAATAACAATTACAACACAAAACAAACAATGGAAGTGCAAATTATAAAAGATGAAGTGTTTGGAAATAATAATCTAAACACACACACACAAAGAAAAATGTATGACTTTGCACATGATTATTAAAGAGAATACACAGTACTGGTTTGAGTAATTGCAGAACAACATCATTTTAATATCAGCTACTTCAAACCTTCTGTCAACAGATGGTATTCTGAAAATGTCCCTATAGTACAGGAGAGAGTTGTTAAGAACAACAAAACACTTTGTTTTTGACAATCTGCTACACAAATCCCCACTGCTGAAAAAGTACTAACACAGAAATCAATATGTGTGACTATGTCAGTTGTTGACATATACACTATATAGCAACGGAAAGGCACTCCATATGGAAAACTTCACCTGTTCGAACTGCCAATCCCTCATATTTTTATTGTATATGGAGTGAATTAGTCCCACATTGAATTGCAAATGTGATGTTCTCTCACCGGGAAACCAATGAAATGTGGAAATTTTGATGAAAGATTTTCCGTCATCAACCAGTACTGTGTGTTCTCTTTAAGTTTTCAATATTTTACCAATGTATATGTTTACATTTGGTGCACTAATTTTTGGCAGCTACATCATCGAAGGTATGAAAACAATGTCCACCCCATTTAAAGATTGTGTCAGGGATGTGCAAGTCCATTACTTCCCTTCATTATCAATACGAAACGGTAGTTTAGTACTTACAAATGGTGTGTTGAAAGTTTGAGATCCTTACATCATAAATTTGTTGTTTTATGAGAAAAACTAATAACGACATGTTACCAGAATGTTGTTCTTTCCGTGAGTTTAAATTTTGCTCAAATTACGAATCGCGGTTATGTGTACCGTCGCAAGACCAGCGGAGCGCACTGATTGGTTAAACGGCTAAACTCCACGTGACCTTCGGCTAACGGCTGATTGGACAATTTTGAAACGGCCCGTGCACGTCGGCGTCACAGATTTTTTTTGAAAATGCTTCAGAGCAATTTGAAAAAGGATGAAGTTTAACCGTCCAGATTTTCACAAAAACTCAATATTTTACCCCAAGTCTCTATGAGAGATGTTTATTTATAGTAATCTTCACATTGGATATGATTTCAGCTGATTTCATTCATTTAGATGTTTTTTGACGTGCAAATCAATGACACAATCTTTAACAATACTTACCTTGAGGTATCTACAAACTGGTGCAGGTAAGAGATCGTTCAGAACTAGATCCCGAGACTCAATATCCATGGCAACGGCCAGCCGCTGACCATCAACTTCCTCTCCTTGTGTCCAGATGTCCACTGACAATGATGTCAGGTCACCACAGGCCGGAATGTAGATGTCGGTCAAGATGATAGGTCGGCCAAAATCAAGAACTGCATACCGCCTCGCACCTGACAAACATGTCAATGAGAAGTGATAATATGTATTTCAGATCATTTTAAAGATGATGCACAATGTGATTAATCTCACGCAGGTGAAATGAATACTGTATACGCTGAATATTTCGCGGTGGTTTTATTTTCACGACTTACTAAACACAAAAATTTTCACTTCCTGACATTTCTGTACAAAGTGAATGCAAATACATTAAAATCATGAAAATATACTCTCGCGAATTCCCCTTCTTGAAGCAAAATCGCAAAAATATATGGACGCAAAATATATGGCGTATACTGTAAGATCCAAAGTTTATTTACAACTGGTAATAATGTTGAACTCCTAAAGGCTAAATTATTCATTAGACACAGCATGTTGAGTGCCACCAGCTGCCTATTGCACTGAAAACATATACTTTGTAAACATGAATTCCACTTTAAGCATCTCTGAGATAGAATTGACAACTTAATAGTCATCAAAACCTTGCTTAACAAACCTACACACACACACACACACACACATGCACATACACAAGCACAGACATGCATACAGTAAGTAGGCAATGTGTGGTAATTTCCAGTATGATTTTATTTACCTGAATGCATCCTCTCTATGACTAGCATGTGGGATGAGGGTGGATGTAGGAGGTTGCGTACCAGAGAGGCACTTGATGGAACCCCATCCTCAAAGTCAAATTTGGGTCCATCCTGTGATAATAGATGAACAAATTTACAAAAATTACAAAACCATCATTATTATAAGTATATATGAGAGGGGAGGGGGTAAAATCACAGTAAGGACAAAGACTGGAATATAAACAGTGACACAAACTGTCAATATTTCAAATACTTCCATCAACAGAGAAACTATATATGTGTTACTTTTGCTCATGGTGCAGAGGTCATAATTTAAAATCTTCAGTACCAGATTCTAGAATCAAACAAATTCCATAATAATTTTATCAAGCTGGCCCAACTTTGGATGATGTTTTATTTTACTTTGCATATTCACTTCAAATAAAACACCTCTAAGACGATACAATGAAAGATGGTTTCTTGGAGTAAAGATAATTTATTTACTACAATTAACCCTAAAAAGACAGAGCTATTTTGGAGGCTGGAAAGACTGGGGGGGGGGGCCTTTTGGGCCCATCCCCTAAGATCTCGGCTGTTGGTCGTCCGATCGCAACCAAATTTGGCACACGCGTCCTTTGTCATGTCCTCTAAGACAAAACATAGTCAAAATACTGATATTCATTGTATTTTTCAATATATTGATAATTAATTACCAGTATGCAAATATGCAAATTTTTATCAAAAAATTGAATTTTTCATACTTTGGTGCCTATTCTGGTACATAAATTCCTGTTTCAAGGTTTTCAGCTGTAAGAAGAGGTTGTTTATCATGGAATTGTGTTGTGTCATGCTTGAATCATTAGATACACTTATGCAAATTAGTAATTACTAAATATGCAAATAAGTATTCCGCAAATAAGTATTTCTTATGTATTTCTTTATTTTGCATTTCTTATGTATTTCTTTATTTTTTATGCAATGTTTTTCATTATTTTC
>JZLH01S0525028.1:28113-39564 GCA_001188425.1 Eucidaris tribuloides
ATATATATATATATACCCACACAAAAAAACAACATACACACACACACATATGTACATGTACATGTATACACCACCTACACCAGTTTGTACGCACACACACATACAAACACACATAGACAGACAGACATCACACACATCATTGTCTACACAAATACAAACACAGATAGATGCATGGGAGCTTGAAACCATTTTAAAATTTGATGTAATCCATTTTACATTGCATTTTAGAATTCAGGTTTCTCTAATTGGGGGTGGGAGGGAGCAAATATGTATTTCTATTTCTTATTTATTACCACCACCATTATCATTATCAATATTATTATAGTTACTGTGAACTCTCGTTATAAAGAACACTGATTAATAAAATCTGGTTTTAACAAACAAATTTTTCTGGTTCAAAACTGAAGATTTCTTTGTATTGAATTGTTTTTGCAACTTTGATACAAATTGTGTGATGTGACAACATAATGGTGCCAAGGAGTTCGTTATAATGACAGTCTAAGTTAGAAAATACATACCTTTCACAATAAAATCTACACTTCACCTCATTCAGCAATACAGGTACACACACAATTATTAACAAATGAATGCAGCAACAACTTACAATTGAATTGAGTTGCCTTTTATTCATGTTAGTAGATATTATTTTCACAGGATAATATGACAAATTGATCTTCACCATCATCAGTCTACAGTTCTTCCATTCTAGTAACGCCAGCATGATTAGAATAGTACTTATTTCACACAAACATTTTTTTTTACTCAAGCTACACTTTGCATGCATACATACATTGCATTCCTTTCATATATCTAAAATTTATTGCACCACATAGTTCACAACACCTTGCAGCATACAATGTAAAATGTAAATCAACATGAGAATGATTCTTACCCCCTAGGAGACTACGTACGAGATATCTACGGCTAGGGCGTATGGCGAATGTGTGTTAAATCAAAATCAAACCTTCTCCAACAGGTTAATGGTTTGAAAACTTATTTGCTTGCACAAGCTCTGTAGCTTAGTATAGTATTACACACAGGGTTATAGCTACGGCGGTCGGCGCCGGTTGGTAGTAGCCGGCACAAACTGAAGCCGACCGCCACTGAGTTGAATTTATTAGTCCTCCGACCGGCACAGAAAAGCTTTAAAATGACCGTAAAATGTTTTAAATCTCTACATAAATCGTGTATATAAATACTTGCATAAGTTGCATTTCAGCCGAAGATGTATTTTGTAAAATAAATGCTTCCAAATGCTTTTTTCTATGGGGAAACCCAGGAGCTTCGGGGGGGCTCCACCCCCTCGAACCCCGCCAGGGGCAATCGGGGCCCTTAAGCGGGCCCCTGGACCCCACGCCGTGATGCTGCGCTACGCTCGCTTTGCTCACTTTGCTTGCATAACTCTTTCTTCCAGCCGGCACAGAATTCTTTCTAGCTATAACCCTGATTACACATACATGTAACTTCACACAATTTTGTTCAAGGTGCATTACTTTATACTGGAAATCTCAGATCATCATTGTTACATACATTACAATAATATTTACTACACTGCAATCCTGTAGTTAAATGATTACATACTTCTGCATGTAAGTAAGCACTTTTTAATTGGGCCTGATGTACTGTATGTTATTGAGAATTTGTACCATTTGTACTTTACATGTACCATATCTAATGGCTAAATAACACACTGTTATCTAGTACCATTTGTACTTAATGTACCATATCTAATGGCTAAATAACACACTGTTATCTACATGTAGTTACAAAAAGAAATCTGTACAAAATCTCTGGAGATTACAGCAGCATCACTGCTTTCACTATTAACTCTACAAGTACTAGTACCATACACAATGTAATAAACCCCTCAAAAAGTTTTGCAACTCAACTTTGAGAGTTGATATCTCTCTTGGTATTATTCAGTAGAATTCTTGATATTGGTATCATTGAAAAGCCTGTTTTATTTCCCTTTACAATGATACATGTACTTCATTTGCTATGATTATGGATTCATGGAATGTGCAAGACATTTAAATAAGGGTCCAAGTCAAAAGTGAAAAGCTGCAATATGCATTGTTATCAGCACTAGTTCAGCATTAATTTGTTTGGAGATTGGATTACTTTTAGTGATGTTATATGAAGTGTTGTGTTGTTTTCAAAATTTTGCTTTGAATCACAGAGACTCCAACTCTCCCCGTTTTCGGCGGGAGAGTCCCGCTTTGAAAGTCCATTTTCACAAAATCTTCCCGCCCCCGCGCCTCCTCCCGCATTTGAGTTTTAATTTCTCCCGCTCCTCCAGTTGTGTTTCTCCTTTTTTCTCCCGCCCACCACCTTTTTGAAAAGAAATGAATCTGAATCAGTGAATTTGACCTCATTTAGTGTTGTCGTATGTTAAATAATAAGCCTAAGACAGCAACAGGGAGCTTCTAAAACCCTAAAAATGGCCTCCGGCCGCAAGGAATTCTTGCTTTGCACTGGTGATGTGGGCTACGCGCACATTAAGTCAGAGTCTCCCATTTGCTAGGGGGTCTCGGCGGGAGAATCTCCCGCTCAAGAGGTGTTCGGGGTTGGAGTCTCTGGAATCATGAAATGAGATTTAGGTGGGTAATTATGAAATTATGATTGTGTTTGAGTTTCATTAGGATTCTGGCAATTTTGCAAGGTCCCCTCCATCCATCACCACATGTGACATTTCACTAAAAACCATCACAACACACAATTCACTCTCCACACAAATGCTCGTGTGCATATTTGCAGCTTTTCACTTTTGACTTGGCCCCTTATTAAAATGTCTTGCACATTCCATGAATCCATAATCATGGTAAATGATGTATCATTGTAAAGGGAAAATAAACAGGCTTTTCAATGATACCAATATCAAGAATTATACTATAATACCAAGAGGGATATGAATGCTCAAATTAGAGTTGCACTTGCAGAACCTTTTTTGAGGGGTTTATATTCAGTGACAGGTGCATGTACATGTAGGCATTGATTTCAGGTCAAACACACATGGGTGAACAGATTAATTAAATATAAAAATTAAAAGTGATGAACTGATTTAAAAAAGTAGCACCATAGCCTGGTACTCTACTCATTATGACCTGCTAGATATTTTGTTAAAAAATGGCAAGTGAAAGCATTTTCACGTACAGGTAATCAAAATAATGGTCTTGTTTATAGTGCAATGCACATATGACTTCAATCTATGTCTCGATTTCTCTGTCTTCTACAGAAAAAAACAATTTGCATAGCCAATGAACACATGCTTAGCTTTTGTGGCATACAGTGTACCTTTTTACCTTAACCCGTTGAAGACGAGTGACGAGATATCTCGTCACGAGGTCTATGGGAAATGCGTGTTAAAGCGAAATCAAATCGTCTCCAACGGGTTAAATACTTCATCATCACATAATTATTAATTACATTATATGCCTACTGACATCTCTGTGAACTATTTCTTTTATTAGACTGGTACTTGCACGAAACTTTCTTTTTGGACGAGGCATTGACATTTACTGTCATTTAGAAACAAACACTTCATTTACAAATAGCTTGCAACTTTTCATGTCTTCTCATAAAAGTAAAACAAAACAACAAAATGACAAATTTGAGCTACCCTTAAGGCTTCAACCTAGGAAAAATTATATAATTTTTTAAATAGAATCTAGACTGTATTGTGCAATATCAAAATGAAAAAAAATGTGTAAAGTCACAAACTCTAGAGCTGCAAAGCCCAAAACTCCAAAAAAGATTAAAGTGCAAGTTTAGTTTTGGCAATTTTTTTTTATTTGAAAGCTTTATGTCCAGAGGTCATATCACACCAATAACAGATTCTGAATGTCTTTCGTTGTTTTTTTTTTTATTAATTAATGAAAAATGTCGGGGTGTGACCCCTGATATTTTTTACTACATTTTACAGTATAGCATCCAAAGCGTTAATAAGGTGTTAAGGTTATCTGAATTATACCCTAGCAGAACCCCCCCCCCCCCAAGATTTTTCATTAATTAATTAAAAAAAAAACGACATTCAGAATCCGTTATTGGTGTGATATGATCTTTGGGCAAAAAGCTTTCAATAAAAAAAAAAACTTGAGCTTTAAAAACATAATCCCAAATATCTGGGGGAATGAATAATTTAGATTTATTAAACATGCATTGTATGATTCATAAAGTATGAAAGATTTATATTTTATCATCTAAGCAGTAGATCCCTTCCATTTATTTTTGTTTGGGGGGGGGGTGCCACTTATATTTTAAGACTGTTTGTAGATATTGTGATTTGTGATCACGTCACATGTATCATTACCATAATGGATATTAAAATTTAATTCTTCTAGAATTTTTTTAAGTAATTGAATTTGGTACATATGTCAAAAGTCAATGTCTGTGCTACTTTAAACCCTCAATGCTCTTTTGTGACATGTTTGGCTTTTCTTTTACCACTGCAGATCTAGAGTCTTATCGTACAATTTAACAAATTTAAGCAATCACTGAGACTTTCCTTTGAGGCATAATTGCAATCTCTCAATCACATCACAAAAATCATATACTAGTAGTACTGTACAATAATGGCAGATGTAATACATACATCACTTGAGTGCACTACATGACCTTACTGATTAGATCATATAAATGTGCAAATTTAGGAATCAAACAACAAGTATCATTATTTGCTCTACCTGTTCATAACAGGAGCAATGTCAATTACGTTCAAACTTCATCAACATAATGTATCTGCATATATGTCCTTTTTTTAGCATAGTCAGAATTTTAACCCTTAATTCCATTTCAACAAAACTTGATTAACTTAGTGTGTGATATTCTGAGTTTAGCAAGTACTAAAAAGATTAAGCAGCTACACCATCATGTTAGTTTTTAGTTATGCTGTCTGCAATACATGTTTGCAAGTACCGTATGCAAAATTTAGGCATTTAGGCCTACTGTATCAACACAAATGGCAGAGTTGTGCACACAAATCACAGTCTATGGCTTCACTAATGAATTTATATTTACATACATTTGCATATTTTCAGAATGATAGTTGCACCAAATGTTGCATTTTAGTTGCATTATTTACATTGCATCAGCAACAGCCCAAAATATTTCATTTTGGTTAGTTTGTTAACACTTGCTTTTAATTTCCTGTAGTAACCAATTCATGGTGGTAGGGGACAATTTGTTTATAAAATAAATAAACATGATATTTGCTCATCCCCGATATGCAGCTTTAATTAATTGTTCCCTTGGCTTCAGTCGACCACTGTCACCAGCGCTGGCTTGCTTTTGTTGACCAGAGTCAACAGAAAGCGTCCCTAGATTGAACTGATTGCACGCACGCTCTAATCCAACGTACCGCACAGAAATAGCTTTCGTTTCATTGCATTTTTGATTGTTAATTACAACTGGATTTATTCAAGTTAATCAGCATTGTTTAAGCATCTTTTTTTCACAACACCTGTTTGCAATACATTGCCAATGGGGCATCTGAGAGTTCTGCTAATTTTTGTCATCATATTGTTCATGTCAAAATGAAGAAAATGCTAAATAATATACAAATTACATGTCAATGAAAAGCCGAGAATCGGTGCTACAACTTTTCTCTGTATATTTTTCCTCTAAAATGCATGACTAGTAAAAAGTCATCACAGAATAAAAGCAGCCATGCACCCAAGTACTGGTTGGCCTCACCGCCTTCCAAAATAATCCAGCAGCCTAGGGTTTCATAACGTACAGGGCAAAGGGTACATTGATGAAAGTCCATTATTTTTCATCAAATAATTGTTTTGTAGTACTGGATATTTCAGTGACAAAGAATGGAACGCAGATATGGAACAGAAAAAAACTTGGTCTTTGAAAAAATCTTCTATTTGGCAAGGGTGACTCTTTTCCCATGAATAGGGCCTATTATACAATATGAGTCAATTTGTTATCTGGGGGCTATACAGCAAGAACTACATGTACCATGATCTGATTCAACATGATGTAATATTAAAAAAAAATTGAATTTGTACACTTTGTTGAAATCATATTGGACACTGCTCATAAAATATTACAAAAACATGGAAAATATGCCAAAACAGATTTGTCACCAAAGATCATATTGTCACAATATAGACCTATACAGGGTGGCCCGGAAAGAATGCTACACCTAAGATCGCTAATTTGTTTAACATCACCTGCAATATGTCATCGATTTTTGTTTCTGTGGTTAGAAAATTCTTTTTGCAACAATATGATACCGGGATCATTGATTTTGAGTAATTCGTTTGGATCCTGCGGTCATTTTTCCGAGGCAATGTCGTTTTCCAAATTTGCCAATTTTTCAACAGTGGCAGTCATCGGAACACCAAGATATTCCCGCGTCTCAGCGTGCCATAGCAGACAAGCAGCGATGACAATTGAAGATGTAGTTCACATCGTCTTCCTTATCAAAGCGAGGGCATCCCTTCGCTTTGTCTCGACAGAGCTTATTCTATGGCACGCTGTAACGCGAGAATATTTCGGTGTTCTGATGATCGCTGGAGTTGAAAAAAATGTAAATTTAGGAAATTACATTGCCTCAGAAAAATAGCCCTAAGATCCAAACAGTCAAACACCTCAACCAAAATCAATGATCATGGTATCATTTTGTTGGAAAAAGAATGTTCTAACCCATGAAATAATCACCAATGTCATTTTGTGGTTGATGTTGAAGAAATTAATGATCACATGTGTAGCATTCTTTCTGGGCCACCCTGTATAAAACTCCCATGACCTCAACATATTCCATGTCTCATGTCTGTCACCAACTTTTTGACTCGTGCCATTATGATCTACAACTATCTCATAGTCATAGATCTTTGACATTTTCCACAAGTTTCCTCTTGAGGAAGTGAATTCCATCTCCGGGTAACGGGGATGATATCCACGGAGACAACCAGACCAGGTACCACCTAGTCCCAAACACCTCCAGAAAATTCTGCTTCCGGCCACGATCATAGCAACGCACCACCTTCCTCCACTCGTGCGTCGTCTGACCACGGAGGACAAGCGCGAAATGGTAGTAGAACAGTCCCAGCGCGAGTAACATCGTGATGATGCAGGTGCCACACTGGAAGCAAACGAAAAACGACAGCGATTCCGTAAGCCCCAATCATCCACCCCCACAACAGGTGCTATAATCGCGATGGCCAGCTTCCAATTCAGAGTATGCACCATTTCCACCGTATAGTCCACATTGAGGTAGTTGGCATAGACAGCCCCCAAGCACAAATAGAATATCATCATCATGTAGTAGCGGTGGTTGTTGTAGCCGACGCACTTCCCCGTGAAGAGGCAGTGGTGGTCGCGCTTCAGGACGCAGCGCTCGCACTCGTGGCAGTGGTAGGATCGCGGCGGCGAGTTCTGCAGGCATAGAGGGCAGTACATCCATTCCGGCTTGAGAACCGAGGGTAGGATGGTAGATCCCGAGGTCAGGTCGGTCACGATGCTCAGATACATGTTCCCCAAGAAATTGAATAGGAAGAAGAGGCCGATGGCAAAATGAATATTGAAGCTTAGCGAGTAGGGCTCAAACAGGCTGGGAAGTATGACATAGGCCTCAAACACAACTTCTATCGTGAGTTCAGTTAGAACGAAGCCCATGGCCATTTTGTCCGGTCCGCTCCGGGGTATTAGCCTACTCCACTTACGAGATGGCATTCTGACAAACAAGTGTAGTTGAGTGATGGATGAACTGAAATGACACCTGGATTGAAAAATTAAACAAATTATGAAAAAGTTGGGTGCATTAAAATTAAGAATATAAACAAACTGTGAACAAATAATACCGGTAAGGCACGAGACAGGGTTATAAAACTTTGGCACCTATTATTTCACATTTTTGGATTGAAGAAAAGAAACATGTTTTCAGCAAAACATTCATGCCTGAAATCAACAATTATGACTGTGGACTAATTAAAGCTGAAATTATATGATAACAAAAATTTATGCAATTTTTGACCCCATATACAGGGGTGTATCCAGAATTTTTCTTTTTTTTGGGGGGGGGGTGATATTTTTGGACCTTTGCAATCAATGCTTTTTCATTTTATATCATTATGAAAAGGCTCCCACAAAAAAAAAAAGTCTGGAAAAATGTGGACTTTGAGTCTTTGTTTTTATAATTTCTTTTGTAATTTGTATTTGTATTTGTTTTTTTGGCGGGGGGGGGGGGAGGGGAGTGTTTCTATCACGCGATTACCGACATGCCTACATGCAGTACATATACAAGGGGGGGTGCCGGTTGTTAGATCTAGCAGCGCCATGCAGGATTTGTACAAAGAACGAAGCTACCCATTTCCACGGCAAGTGGCCGCCGGATAGGCCTCACCCCCCCCGCCCCGTACACACACAACCTCCACACAGTTGCGCACACAAAAACCCCGCAGACACACACACACACACACACACACACGCCTGCACGCTCAGGCTCACGCTGGAGGCCGTGGCACGGGCAAGTCAGGCAGGACAAGGCTCCGTCCGAGTCCAAGCAGACCGTGGCAGAACGCCGTAACGAACCGGTACCGTACCGGTACCGTACCGGTACATCGTCAGTTTATATTGGTTTAGTCCTTTCAGATTCAACGTGTTTTCCTGAATATCAATATTTAAGACCCCCTGCTTATTGTTATCAACGTCTTATGTACCGAATCCTCACCTTTAATTGTAAAGAATAACCCCCGAAAATAACAAAAATCTCGCTGCACATCAACTCTTGATCTTGATATCCAAATTCCCTCCTTCCTTCCTTGGCCTTATGGAAACAGGGCTGCCACTCAAAATTTTGATTTCCCCCTACGCCGCATTCGTATTTTCCCCTACGGACACCACTTTTCCCCTACGCCTAATTAACCATATTTTCCCATAGGAACCTATGTTTTCTCCTACAAAACTGACTTTTTCCCACCGAAGGTATGTTTTTCCCTAAAAAATATCCTTAGAAATGCAAAATATTGATCACAAATTCTTCGGCGGAGAGGGACAAAATGGGCGAATATAATCGGATTTTCTTGGAAAAATTATGAATATTTCTGAAAATTGTCAAAACCCCCTAAACCTAAATCCCCTACGAAATCATCAAATCCCTAGTTTCCCATACGCGAAGGTCATTTTCCCGCGTAAGTATCCCTACCCCTACGCAAGTCCAAACTCCCTACAGGGTAGGGGATTTCCCCTACGAGGTGGCAGCCTTGTATGGAAAATTCAGTTACAAAAATACCGAGTAACAACTAGGTTTTTGTTTCGCTCCGGCTTTATTTTTTTGCGAGCCTTTTTTGTTTTTTTCTTACTGCATTCTAATACCTGTATTATGCAGGAAAATATGAGAAATCTCCAGGTAAGGGGTTTTTAAGCCCCTATCAACGCCTCTACCTGCTCCCCCACCAAAAAAATAACATAATCTGTTTCTAACTTGTCAATTTCCTTTACTTAATTCAAATTAAAGGCTCAATAGGGCAGTTAGACCTATATTCCGTCTAGACGCCAAACCTGAAAAAAATGAGATTTCGTTTATGCACTTCATGCTAGTTAGGACAAATTGTGGTATGCATTGCGAAAGCTGAAGGTCTGAGGGGTTGTGAATCTGCCGGATCGCACAAGACGGCAGGGGGTTGGCCGTTACCATGGAAACGGGACTCGAAGTGCATAGCCTATAAATGCGACTAATGCCTAATTTCTGCAAATTTAGGATCCTACTATTATCACATAAAGTCGTACTTTTTGAAAGTACATGATCGGTTTAAATTTATAGCTTGTAAGAACCGTACATGTAAGTCCAGGAACTAGTAAGGTATTTCCATGAATGCTTACTTGAGCCGGCGAGCCAAATTTTGTGACCTTGAGGTGATCCTTTGAGTTGACCCTTCCTTGGCGAAAATCTGGTAGTCAACATTTATGGCATTCTTTAAAAAGTTTTTAAACTTTAGTTATTTATAAATTCGACGTGCACATTTATGAGTATTGGATCAAAAATTATTGGATTAAGTAAGTATTCCCGTGTTAATTAATACATAATTTAGATTTGGTGACATTGGAAACAACCCAACAAGCTCCTAAGAACACGCGCATTAACTGTGCTTTATTAGCTCGCAAACAAGCGTTTCTCGCGCCTGCCCGTTTCAAACCAGATGCCGTATGGTGATGTACAAAACAAATCATTAACTCGTTAAAAGAACGTTGGAATTTCAGGTCATTCAAGGTCATGACAAGGTCCAGTTAAGGTCATTTCAAGGTATTTACCATGTTTCGATTCAATTTATTATTTCTGTAGGCGCAAGATTTACGCGATTATATTACAGGATGATTTTATCGCGCAAGTGTTTGGCAGCGCGTTCTACATGAATGTGTACATTATTTTTACATTAAGACTACGAGTCTGAGGAAACTTACAAATGAATGTAACTGCCAAACTATAATCAATAACATGTTCAGAAAAATTATAGAAACAAATGAATTATCAAGTACTCAAAAATACAACAAATTGTGAATGGAGAATCAAAAGTGGAGGCCGTTGTCATGGAACGGGCATTCAAAAGTTCATCGTCTAAAATGATCCTATTTAGCGCATGGTGATACAAAGTTTGGAGGTGGATGGCTAGGGATGATGCCCAATCAAACAAAGCGTTCTTTCTGTAGCAATGCATGACCTGAATGTAAGTTTATGTTTTACACATATATAAGTTCTGGGTCAAAGGTATATGAAGCGTGGGTGAGTTTGACTTGGCGATCTAAATTTGTGGACCTGAGGTGGACCTGAGTTTGAAGTTAACATGGGAAAAATGTGGTACTAAAACTATGGTTAACGCACCCCAAAAAGTTAAATCTTTGTTCTCAACCTGCATATGCGATTTATGAATGATCAATAAAACTAGAAAACTTTTTTCTGTGCATCCGACCATCATAATTGTTATTGTTACATTGGAAATAAGCCAAGACGTCATACTCAACGGCATGGACCGGCTGTGCGTTAATGGTTAAAGATGAACTTCATACCCGAAAGTCATTTTCTAAATTGAATAGATAAGGTGGAACCAGTCTTATATGTAGAAAAGATGCTGCTCACCATTCAAGAACAGTCTTTGACTGTACTAATTATATATTAACACAGGTTATGTTAATTTTTGGTTTTCTGTACAAAAAATAGTCGAAATTTATCATTTTTGGTAAACGTAAGAAAGATTAATATTGCATATTAATATAGTGTTCCAAAGTTTTGGCAAGAACTTCCTGTGTAAGACAATCATAGAATGTATTAATCAGCGATTTATTATCTCAATCTTGATTATTAGATATCGGTAATGAATCTGAATCGTTTTGATTTTTAGCCGTTGGGGCCATTTTTGCTTAAGAAGATACTACATTATTTTAATTAATTTTGGGTTAAAAAAAGAATCAGTTTGGGGGTCAATACTGATAGCTATCTCTCTTCTC
>JZLH01S0525039.1:6710-24494 GCA_001188425.1 Eucidaris tribuloides
AAAATTTACTTGAGAAGGTAATGCCCCGTTAGGGTGGAAAATTTTGCATTTTTCAGTTGTGAAATTGACAATTTTTATAACAGAAGAATATGCCATTTATTGACTTATTGTTGGACATTTAAATACTGTAAATTAGTGATTATTTTTGTTTTTTATACCTATCTCAGAGTGGTACACATGGGGGGGGGCAAAAACCTTGTATTATTTGCCCCGGCCGACCTCGACCAAAATATATGTTTTTATTTTGGGGGCAAGTGCCCCCATCTACAATACCCCCCGCCCCCCGTTCGCAGGCAGTCTCTTGTAATAATCATCTAAATTTACTATAGAAAGTGTAAAGTGCGCCCGTCGCAGAAAAATACTAATGGCATTTTCAGTTGTTTTTCAGTTATAAATTGATCAAGATTTATACAAAATATAATGCCTTTAATTGCTCATATTTTGGTCTTTGATATCTGTTCCATATGATTAATTAATTTTTTACCTTGCAGGGGGGGCACATTGGGGAGGGGCAAAAAAACTGCTTTTGCCCCCACAAAATTATGATAATATTTGAGGGGTCAACTAGCCCCTCTGACCCCGGGGGCCGCTTCCGGCGCCCTATGCAGACATAGCGAAGAAGTCAAAGTGGTGAGAAGGAAGAAGTAAGGAAGGCGTTGGTTGAGGAAGAAGAGGAATGTCGCACGAATACGAGTAAGTGGGAGGAGAGGGTATGAGGGATGTTCTGTAGATCGCGAGGTGATATCGACGCCACCACTCGTGAGTTGGGGAACTA
This sequence comes from Eucidaris tribuloides, assembly GCA_001188425.1. Lineage (NCBI taxonomy): Eukaryota > Metazoa > Echinodermata > Echinoidea > Cidaroida > Cidaridae > Eucidaris > Eucidaris tribuloides. The sequence continues at coordinate 7,486 of JZLH01S0525039.1, forward strand.
AAAGCCGATTGTATGAAACCAATAATGTAATATATCTACTACTAAAATACTAACACTTAACTACTTGATTACTAACTACATACTACTAGAAGATGGGTGACTAGTTACGAGAATTTCTATTCAAATGAGATTAATCAATGATTTTTATTACGATGTACAAGTAAAACTGAAAATAGTCCATTTAAGATTTGATCAGGTTTTGAATAGAAATTTCGTAAGTATCCATTTTAACGATCAAGTTAGATTATTTAATTTGTTTTTTCGAGTGTGTAATCCAAACCGTCACGAACTTGTATCTAGCCATGTGTGTCTGATATCGCAATGATGTTGCGAAGACACGCCACCATCTCCTGAAGACCAGACGGCTACGTCATCAAAAAGTGTCATGGTCTGTCGCGCGATCAATGCGAATCTTTACAATGTTGTAATGCCAATGTGACATGCCATCACTTCATTTTAACTTTCCTTACAAATATAGAGGGCGCAATACATATTCCCATTGTTTTGCAAAGTGCAGTATGATCTATACAAATAACAGACATTTACCTCAGACTCAACCAAGCTTCTCCCTTTTACCGTAGATATTTACTGGTTTCATTTTTTTCTTCAAAGCACTATACGTGGAATGCACTAAGTTATTGGATTCCTCGTACAGTAACGAACAGTGTTGGGTCCGTGACAGTTTTAGCCGAGACGAGACGGATAAAAAGACACTAGCGTTCGAGACCGAGACGAGACAGAGACACTTGTTTTCAGAATCGACCGAGACCAAGGCGAGACACGAGACACACAAACACTGTTTCGAGACATGTCTGGATACCGAGACACGTCTCGAGACACCCAACACTGGTAATGAATGAATGATATCAAATTTTACAGGTAATTCTTGGAGGTGGTAGGCGTGAGTTCATGCTGGACACCCAGGAGGACCCTGAGTACGTCGGCATGTACGGGCGGCGTGAGGACGGGAACGATCTCATTAAGACGTGGCTTAACAGCAAAGCTACCTCAGCTCAGTACGTTTGGAACGATGCCGACTTCCAAGCCGTTGACACGACGAAAACGGACTATTTGCTTGGTAGGTTTGGGCAGGGTGTAGTCCCGGGGGGGGGGGGGCACCTAGTTTAAATGTGTGATACCCATGTGCCGCGGTTCAGATCCCCATTTTCAGCCCTAAATTTCAATTCCAGAGCATCACAATTTCAGAAGCCACAGATTTTTTGTTATTTGTTCAGTTCTAGAGACCCCCAAATTTGCCGTTCCTTGTAACAATGCATCCCTAAAAGGCCGTTCTAGACCACCGTACTTTAGTTTTGCTACTGATTTTTTGCTCACAAAAGGGGGGGGGGGGAACTGTCTTGCTGAGCTACCCGGTATGGATTGGTATTACAGGAAAGGCGATAGGGGTCGTCGTCGTCGTTCTACTCATGGCTGAGTACTCGTGACCCCATTGATAAATGCTCTCCATTCGTGACGACACTGAGATTTCGAAGTAGCAGCGGTATATTGACATGTTAGTTGTGGAAGCAATGCCATTACTCCACCTGAGTCTCTGTCTTCCTCTGTTTCCCTTTCCTTCTATTTTTCCAAACATGATAACTTTCTCCAGATTTTCTCCATCTCTCCTCGCAATGTGACCAAAATATGGAAGTTTTTGCTTCAACACTGTGTTGAATAGCGGATGTCTATCCCCAATATCATTTCGAATGCTTTCATTTGATTTTAGAGGTAGCACGTATCTAAAGGTAGGAAGGATACCTAAAATTTAAATGTGATAAAAGGAGTGGGATGTTTATACTGATCTGCACCATATCATCACATTAGCCAAAGAGCAGATTCTTACTACTTGGTTGTGATCCTTGTCACATTATTATCACATTTTCCTTCCCGAAACAGAAGAAGACGAAAGTTTCTTATTACGAAACCGCCAGATGTATTGTAGCTAAAGACAATGACGATTCAGTGCATTGTGTAGTAGTCGTTCAAACGTTTTGTGAGGGTATTATAATTGACATATTTAGAATCACTCCGACGCCGAAAGCCATTTATGTATTTGATTACGAAGACGTCATGTTTCCAGAGTTAGCCATTGCAGAACAGTTGGCATTTTTTCCTACTCTCCGACTGGTGGCATATCGATCGTAACCTTTGGTAGGCCTGTGTTAACTCCTTTTTCTTCATAAATAAACACTGAATTGCTAATTCCTTGCGACACATGTTCATTTTTTCGATCTGTTATAGGACTGTTCCAACCAAAAATGTTCATTTTTTCGATCTGTTATAGGACTGTTCCAACCAAAATGTTCATTTTTTCGATCTGTTATAGGACTGTTCCAACCAAGTCTCATGAGATACGGAAGCGACCGGGCGAACGACGGGGCAGGAGAGCCTACGCTGGCGGAGATGACTCAGAAGGCCATCGAAATACTTCAGAAGGATAAAGACGGTTTCTTCCTGATGGTGGAAAGTAAGTTCCAGTTGCGCAATCTTCATCATTGTCCCGTGGTTCTAGAAAGAAATAAACTACCCTCTTAACGACCACCATCGGGGCGACTATACCACCAAACAGCTACCCCTGTCGGACATTACTTTATAACTTCCCGACAATTACCCTTCCGACAATTAACCAATAGGTTGTTGTCCTAGGGGGGTAATTGTCCTATAGGGAGTGATTATCGTCTACTCGCTAATTTTCCCAGTATAAGATATCCCGTCTGTCTTTCATAATACAACACATGGCGTAATAATGTTGCTCAGTATAGATATGAATAGTGTTGTAGTTGAGGACGGCCTTAGTTTGACTGTTACAATAAATATACCCAAAACAATAGGTATAGACAATAAAAGATTTGTACAAGAGTTCAAAGCACTTTGTACCATCGGTCAAAACGTTAAATCAAGATAATCATTTTGTCTTCCATTTGCAGGCGCACTGATCGACAAGAGTCACCACAACGGTAGAGCGTATGACGCCTTGGCAGAGACCATTGAACTGGCGGATGCTGTAGCCATGGCAACGCAAATGACAAGTTCAGATGACACGTTGATTGTCGTCACTGCAGACCACGGCCACACCATGGGATTCGTGGGATATCCTTCAAGGGATAACCCAATCTTAGGTACGTAATAATTTTTGATAATGTATCTCATGGCTCTTTTTCTCTATTCTCTACCATAACATCTTTGTTTATTTTTTTATTTCCTTTAATTTATGTTTGTTTTTGGCTTTTTCATCCTCGTCCCTTTTCTTCTTTTGGTATTTTCTTATTGTACAGATGGTAATGATGAGGTGATTAAAAATGTTTTGACGTTCTTTTTACCGTTTTCTTAAAACCTAATCATTTGGTATATCACTATTAGTTTGATTTTCTGTTCATGTTATAATTATTGTTCTTGCTAATTTTTGACATCATTTCAAATTATAGTCAAAACACACACACACACACACACACACACACACACACACACACACACACACACACACACACACACACACACACACACACACTACTATATATATATATATACACACACACACACACACACACACATATATATATACACTACACACACACTACACACACACACACACACACGTCACACACACACACACACACACACACATACTCACGCACAAACAACCACAGATTATTCATCGATATTATATATATATATATATATATATACAAGGTGGTCCAGAAAAGAATGCTACACTTGCGATCGTTAATTCTTTAAAATCATCCACAAAATGTCATTCGTGCTTATTTCATGGTTTAGAACAATCTCCCCCCCCCCCAAAAAAAAAAAAATGATACCATGATTATTGATTTTGATTAACATGATTAAGGTGTTTGGATCTTTTCAGAGGCAATATAAGTTCCTAAATTTGCTATTTTTTCAACTCCAGCAATCACCAGAACACCGAAATATTCTCGAGTAACCGACGCGTAGTGCCCATAGAATGATCGAGCCGCAATGACAACGTATGCCATACCTTACCATTGTCTTCCGTATTAAAGCGAGGCATACCTGTGGTTTGTCTCCCCTCTTATTCTATGGCACGCTGTAACGTGACAATATTTTGGTGCTCCTAGGTTCGCTGGAGTTGAGAAAGAAACAAATTTCTGACATGACATTGCCTCAGAAAAATGACCTGAGGATCCAAACGTCTTACTCAAAATCAATCATCGTGGTATCATTTTGTCGGAAAAAGAATGTTCTAACAAATAAAACAACAACTAATGGGATTTTACTTCATAATGTTAAAGAAATTATCGATCGTAAGTGTTGCATTCTTTCTGGGCCACCCTGTATATATTACATAAGGATGGCATCATGCAAGAAGTTGTCACTCAAGGGTTGGCCTTCATAGTTGCTTCATAATTATATATAATTGATCTACCAAATGTACAATCATATCCTTAATGAACCATTTCCATAATTGGTGGTCGCAAATAATATCCATAGTAATCGCAGAATTTATTGTATAAAAAGCGTCTGTAACAACTTTCAAAAAGCCACAATGATGTTAATGTTATGTATTCAACTCAAAACAATTTCAACAATTTCGGAGTCATTTTTACAAAATGGGTAAATTTACAAAGATTATTCGTGTACGTGCAATTTTGTTTTATTGTTTCATCGATGTACAGTCAAACCTGTCTTAGCGACCACCTCTCTACAGCAGCCAACCTGTCTATAATGGCCACTAAAATAATTCCCCTGGAGACAAATTATGTGTTAAAGAACGTGCCTATAGCAGCCACCTGTCTATAAAGGCCACAATTTTTTGTGGCCACTATAGAGAGATTTCACTGTATTTATTTACGCAAATGTAGGTACGGTGGATAACCAAAAGTCCCTCGACCGAGTTCCGTATACAACACTGAGCTACCTGAATGGTCCTGGTGGTGATGCAGTAAGGACGAGTTGGAAGAACGACAACACGCGACGCAGCTATACCGGCCAAAATACAGGTACCCTGACCTTGAAATCATCAGATTTAAATAATGACCATTCTAAATGTATTTTTAGAAGTTGATGAAAAAGGTGAGATATGAATACTGAATTAAACAATCGTGTTTAAGCGACATCTATCTTGTACATTGCTACAATGAATTTTTAAAGTTAGAATCACAGTTACAGAAATATGCATTGCAAATTGGCAGCACTTGCAACAATGACGCGATATTAGCAGTTTACCTTGATAACTGTATTGAAATAAATTAGTGGTGTGGAAGACATTTTTGTTGAAAAATTCTATACCTTAGCGGATTATCTCTCACTCGGAGCATCATCTAGTTTCTAAATGTCTTGGAGCTAATTCCCACTCGTGTAATTAGGGACCACTCGTTTTGGAGCTAAATTTCGGACTTAAATGTTTAAGAGAGGGGGGGGGGTAAGACTCAGTTTAGCTCCAAAACGACGGATTTTGCGACGGGGGGGGGGGGCACCCGACTTGCAATGTGATACATATGTGCCACACCAAAGTCGAAAATCAAGGGCTCTGGAACTGGCTTGAGCGAAAAATGGGGTCTCCGGAATTGGAGCTGAGACCTTAGAAGACCTAAAAATGCTATGCTTTGGAACTGCGCCACGACAAATTTTCGGCGTGCTGAAATTGTGATGTTCTGGAACTTAAATTTAGGGTTGAAAATGGGTGTCTCAACCGCGGCACATAGGTATCATACAATTATAGTGCACCCCTCCCCCTTTTTGCACTCCCTTAAAATTTTAGCTCCGAAATTTAGTTCCAAATCGAGTGGTACCTATTCAAGTTCCTTCAGCAGTGGAAATTAGCTCCGTGACATTTACAAAGTAGGAAATCCTATCTCCATCCTGGGTCATCATCGATCCATTGCACTCATACACTACGTGACCAGTGTAACGTCACAATGAAATATTCAGTATCATCATCATCATCATCATCATCATCATCATCATCATCATCATCATCATCATCATCATAACCTTCATCATCGTTTCAGGTCCGTTTTTCCCACTCTGTGAGGTTGGACAGTATTCCTTGATGGCTCTCCTCCATATGGATTGTTATTATTATTATTATTTATTTTTTTTTTTTTATCATGCTGTCCTTTCATTTGGGTCAATGTGGGTAATAAGAAAATAGACATAACGATTGGCAGTTTTGTACGTGTGTATTAGCCAGAAGAAATTGTAAGACACCTGGCGATTTCATGTGAATAGGACAATAAAATCGTAGTAAATACTGTAATAAATCTGGTACCTATTTCGATAGCAGGACCATGCACTACTTTGAAACAATGTTTTAAGTGTATTGTAGACTTTTATTATTTGTTGTTCCTTATTTTTGTTTTTCCATCGCAGAGGACAGAAACTGGGTCCAGGACGCCATTGTGCCCCTCGATTCGGAGACCCACGGCGGAACTGACGTGGCCATTTATGCGATGGGCCCCAATGCCCACCTTTTTGCTGGAGTTCACGAGCAGAACTACATTGCCCATGTAGTCCGTTACGCGGCCTGCCTCGATCCCGCATCCGCCAGCGTTTGCGACTCGGCATCGCAGGGCGGGCAGACGTACGGCGTTCGGGTGCCAATGGGAATGGTGCCCCCGTATAGGGAACGACTTCATTTGCCCAAGAAGTTGTAGCATTTTTCAATTGAATGAAATCGCATAAATACAGTAAATTGAATAGAAAATGCGAAATATAAAACGGTACAATAAAGTGGCCGCTTACTAATTAACAGCAGATAAATTGGAACAAGTAAGTTGTTTTCAGTGGCGTATACCTAGGATTTTTTCAGCAGGTGGGCACGGGGGGGGGGGGCGTTCAAATTTTGTAGGGGGCGACCAAATCCTAGGTCAATTTTTTTCCCGGTTCACGCCACCGTCGGAAACTCGCTCAGGGGAGGGGGGTGAGGGGGAGGGGCAGTGAAGATTTTTTTTTTCTCCAAATCACAGGTCAAACATTTTTCCCGGTCATAATTTTGTGAGGGGCACCTAGGGGAGCACGCGAAATTTGAGGGGGGGGGCACGTGACCCCAGGCCCCCCGTAGCTACGCCCCTGGTTGTTTTACCGAATTTCAAAATATAGTACGCCCAATAATGAAAAAATAATGTGAAATTACCTTCTTTTATATCAATTACTAAAAAATAAACATTTCAAACCAAAATGAATACAAATATTACAGAAAGCAACACGATTCGATCTTTTCCATTCATCATCTATATACGTAAGAGACATTTTCAATGTACTTTAATGCAACTGTGTACTTACAACCGAAAAAAATGTATAAGAGAATCTAGTTTAAAACCAAGTCAGTAGAGTCAGCAGTATGGCGACATCAAAGTACATCGACTCACACGCAGACTTTATGATTTGAAGAGAAACAAACTGTACATAGGCAAACTAGTATCATGTACCATTATGACTTCGTACACAGCACAGATTGCAACTGTAAACGTAGGTCCCGGCATACGATATCCTGATTAAACACGACTCCAGAACAAGTTACATTCACTCAATCAGAATCAAGTACCGGTAATTAAACATGCTGAGTTGCTGATCGATTCCGTCGTATTTTACACAAAATATCGAGTGAAACATTTCCAATAGAAGGACTCTAATTCTTACCCTAAATTCCCAAACACTGTCACTAAAAAGACTGTAATTCTTATCCTAAATCCCCAAACACTGTCTCTAGAATGACTGTAATTCTGATCCTAAATTCCCAAACACTGTTACTACTGAGAAGGACTGTAATTCTTATCCTAAATTCCCAAAACTATCCCTAGAAGGACTGCAATTCTTATCCTAATTCCCAAACACTGTCCCTAGAAGGACTGTAATTCTTATCTAAAATTTTCAAACACGGTCCTTAGAAGGACTGTAATTCTTATCTTAAATTCCCAAACACTGTCCAAGAGGACTGTAAGTAAATTCCGAAACACTGTACCTAGAAGGGCTGTAATTCTTATTCCCAAACATTGTTCCTAGAAGGAGTGTAATTCTTATTCTAAATTCCCAAAACTAACCCTAGAAGGACTGTAATTCTCATCCTAAATTCCCAAACACTGTCCCTAGAAGGACTGCAATTCTTATCCTGAATTCCCAAACACTGTCCCTAGAAGGACTGTAATTCTTATCCTAAATTCCAAACACTGTCCTAGAAGGACTGTAATTCTGATCCTAAATTCCCAAACACTGTCCCTAGAAGGACTGCAATTCTTATCCTGAATTCCCAATCACTGTCTCCAGATGGACTGTAATTTTTTTCCTAAATTCCCAAACACTGTCCCTAGAAGGACTCTAATTCTTACCCTAAATTCCCAAACACTGTCCCTGGAAGGACTGCAATTCTCATCCTAAATTCACAAACACTGTCCCTAGAAGGACTGTAATTCTTATCCTGATATTATCCCTATCTCTTGCCCTAACGCACCGTAATCTTAGTCTTAATACTTATCTCGACTCTTCAATTCCTAAATTAGTTTTCTAAATTTTTCCACAGACCATAGGGTGTCGTAATCCTCCCGTGTTGTGTAAAAACAAATGTGGGGGCAGACGATGCTAGGCCTAACTCCATAATGATTGTCACTAACCAATTAGTTTTATGAAACTTACAGTAGCGACCGAAAGTATCGTCACGTCACAAACGCGTTTACTGAAACGCGTTTCTTGAAACGATGTTCAAACTCGACGAAACGCAGAGCCAGCGTCGTAAATGTGTGCCTTGCGTTTATTGAGACGAATTCATTTCAGGAAACGCGTTTGTAGCCGTTTGTAACGTGACGATACTTTTGGTCGCCACTGGAGCCGAATGTACTACGTATGAGCTTTGTGAGAAGTACAGCATCTTGTAGGTAAAGGGTTAACACTACTTAATGGATTATGTGAATTGAAGGTGTATTTTTTTTATATTCGAGTGTATTTCAACTAATGATGGTCATCACCCGTAACTAGTTTAGATGAGGTCGTACATTCCGCATTAGGGTTTCCCCTGGATACAGATATCTATTACCTTATAATAAGAAAATGCTGTCAATCGACTTTATTCAAGAATCATCCACAAATACGAATCAGTGCTAACTTTCTACATTGGGGAAAGTAATACAAAAACTTAAGGGAATTGTAATAGCACTTGTTTTTCTAATCCAACATCGAAAATGGATTAGAAGGTTGAAAATGAATAAACTTGATCTTTGCACTCTCGCAGCCGTGGCACTACACACCCGTAGATCAAATTATTTCTCATTAGGTTTTGTCAAATTTCAATGCATGCATAGGATAAATTGCAGCATTAGAATGTACACAGTAACTGTCGATGGTGTCATTTAAATACTGCAGAAATACTGTGCGTAATATCGTAAGACCTATATTAAAGGAAACAAGTTACATATTTGAATAGATGTCTAATTACTTTCCTATTTGCAATATTGATTGATAGATGTATGTCTTCATAATGTACTGGCTATCACAACTATATATCTGGCTATCACAAACTTACGTCAGGTAGATCGTAGAACACAATTTGCTAGTATACTGGTAATATCCCTGTTGCTACCTCCACTGAAGTAGGGCAGATAATTGATGTAAACTGTGATAAAGTGTGGCTAATTGAAATTTAAAGACATAGTTAACATGTGGAGCCTCAATTCTTTAAAAATATCAAACTTTCATTTGAGGTGCAATGGACAAATAAACATCCTAGGATACAAAAATTTGAAAAGTTGTGCTTCTACTGGCAAAATATATATGAATAAACAATAAACACTGCGGTGGAGTATAAAATAGCCTAGATCTACACACTGTAGTAAATGGGAAGAAATGGGAACGGTTAATTCAGTCAGCCAGTGTTCACATTTATCAAGCACTAAAAACAATTTTGAAATACAACTTTTTTAAGGGCTTAATGATTTTTATACCTTATCAAACGCTGAGCATGGAATATTATGGAGCTCGTTTTGTTTAAACTGAGGTCATTGCTAAGTTGTATCTTTAAGACTGAAGTACCAAAACAAACTTCAAATTTTTAATGACGTATTGAATAAAAATATACTTGTTTCAATTACACCTTTAATATGTAAATAATTCATAAAATTGCTATTCATAAGATGATTAATTAGTAACAAAGTCTCGTGAAAATTGGCGATTTGTTAGTTTAGAATGCTAACAAACGAAGAAGCAAAACAATGAAATCACGTATTGTTCGCCTATTGCTTAGCATCCAGTTATTTTTGTCAGATGAACTTCATTTAAGGTCAAGTTTAAAGCAAACATCTACATTATCTTTTGATTTGGATGGTGATAGATAAATAACAAACATAATATTAATCTTGTCAGTAAAATTATCATTTTGTAGATTATATGTTTATCTTACGGGTTAGCGATAAATAATTGAGTAATACTATGTCGTCTATGTGATTTTATTTCCGTTATTTACTCCAATATTGTACCTTCCTGAGATTTTAATATATGAAATAATAATTCATAAACACAAATTATATGGTTTTGTTGTGTTTAATTGATAGCGACAATGATGATGATGGCGATGATAATGATGACAATGGTGATAATGATAACGACGATGTTGCTAATTTGATGATGGTGATGGATGATGATTGATAAAGGTGATAATAATAATGATAATAATAATAATAATAATAATAATAATAATAATGATAATAATAATAATAATAATAATAATAATAATAATAGTAATAATAATAATAATAATAATAATAATAATAATAATAATAATAATAATAAAGATAATAATAATAATGTTGATAATAATAATATGTGTATGCATATGCGTATGTATATATGTGTATGTGTAGAGCATGTGTATGGGTACGTGTATGTGTGTGTGTGTGTGTGTGTGTGTGTATGTGAACGTATGTGTGTCTGTCTGTCTGTGTGTGTGTGTATGCATGTGAATGTGCATGTATACGGTAATATGTCTAGTGTATGGTCCGAAGTCCAGAGACCTCAAAGAGCATTAATAGCTAAAAGTGGTTTTGCAACTTGGTTTTTCCGATTAAAGTCATCTTCCAACTCCAACGGGGTGCTTATCTTAAAACGGGTGAATGATGGCTCCGAAGATGACTGCGCTGGTGATCTGCCAATGAATTATTCCTCCCTGTGCATGCTTGTTTTGCACCATGACCTCAGACTTGATTGACAAATCATTTAGAATAACAAATAATATGAATAAAACTTACAAATGATGGAAAATCTTTCATCCAAATCCCACATTTTATTGCTTTCCAGGTGAAAGTATATTACATTTGCAAATGTGGGACTAATTCACTTCACATATCATGAATAGTTGTAGTCGCAATTAACATTGTCCCACATATTGATTTCTGTGTCAGTACTTTGTCGGCAGTGGATATTAATTTTTATGTAAGGATTTGTCAAAAACGAAGTGTTCTGTTGTTTTCAACTACTCTCTCATGTACTATAGTGACATTTTCAGAATACCATCTGTTGACAGAAGGTTTGAAAATAGTTGATATTAAAATTATGTTGTTCTGCAAGTACTCAATTGTCGTAGGGGTGTTCTACCCGTGTGTGTTAACCATATTAAAGTCTGAAGGTTCGCGTACTCAAACAAATGAGTCTTCACTCGCATCTGCAGTTGATAATTTTATTCTGCAAAAACTTGTATATACACAGAATGGAGAAAATAAAACAAAAACAAAACAAAAACAAGAAACCCCAAGGTCGATATCAGCTAGCCGATCACTACCATCGCCATCGGATGAGTACTCTTACTCTGCGATAGATCAGCTAGCTTCTAGCTTCTCGAACTGCGTAATTCTCCCACAATTGGTGATTGCTGCCTCTTCCTCAAGTTTCTCAGCTAGCAATACTCTCATCCCCAGAACAGCTTCCAGAAGCACATGGTGGCAACTGTTTACACCACATGGTTGATCTAATATTTATCCTCTACATCACATTATCCCTCATGATATATTTATATTTGATAATTACTTGTGTAATAACAAAAACCTTAATTACTACAATCGTCCAGATTAAGCAAAAACACGGTATAAACTAGATAATTAATACCAAATTAAACAGACTATTTTCCTGCGGAAAGAATTTTTGTGGCAAGTTATGAGGTTTTTCACTCGAAATTTGTGGTTTTAGGCCCAAGACGCTTGGCATCTTGGCACTACTTTCTCTTTGCCTGCACTCCTCTTAATGGAATGCCTGTGTGTTGCAGTACTACAGTATAGAACACTGTACTATACCCTCTACCGGATATAACATTACTTGTATATCCTTATGGACTCTCAAAATATTATTTATGAATTTCACATTCCTTCACAATCTTATCTTAAAGTACATAATATCATATCTAATCTTTCGTTGTTATTGAAGAGGTCGAGGAAAGACGGTTTGAATTATTTGAATTCCTAATTAACTCATGAACCACGTAGGTTGTATCTTAAAGGGTAATGACATGATTGGAAGAAGTCAAAATGTCTCAAGTACCAAATATTTTTAAACATAAACAAGTGTATAAACTAGCTAGAACGTATCATCTTGCCAGAAGGATTTGTCTTGAATATGGTTACTTGTGAAGAAATAATCGTTCATTTACCAGTACTGAATTAATCTGGTGGCCCTATACAAATTGATCCCATACGCCCATACACAGCTACACAACTTCGCCCGTCACAATGAGTATTGATGGTGATATGTAACCAAGACATTTAGACTGCGGAAGCCTTGAACAGTATACTTGAGTCTAGACTATTTTAAGTAAGGACTTATTCCAATCCTACTGTTTGCCTTTAAGTTGAAACTATTATGGTCGTGACTTAGTTTAAAACTAATGTGCAGTAATCTGAAGAACAACAAAATAGTTATGGAAACACTTCTTGGTTATTTTTGACAAATTGTGCCTTTAATAACGGGGTTTTTTTTGTCTTGATCACTGAGATTACAAGATGTATTGAAATTGGAAAATACTTACGTTGATATTCCACTATATACAAACATGTATATCGGATCACATGAGATGAATTGAAATTGGAGAATATTAATGTTAATATTCCACTACAAACATTGATATGTATATCGGACTTATCGCAATGTGTCACCAGTACTAGTGGTTTATCTCCTATCACAATAAATGCCGAACAAAGTCCAGCAATGCCACAATAATGAGACTCAGAATGCAAAAGCTAATTCTATCTGTATATTGTGAGTTAACAAAATCCTTTTAGTAACACCCTCTCGTTTCACTCAGCTAAAGCACTTTTGAAGTCAAGCACGAGCTTTAAGACCAACCGACTAATTTTCTTTCTTTTTTACCGTAGTAAATGCCGTTGAAAGGATGTTTCGTGTTTGGAAATTAATAGTTGGTATTGTAGCTCTGCTGAATTTTGCTCTCACTACAAATTGTCAAGGTGAGTATTACTTCACATTCTTCAAACGACTTATGCAGTCAAGTTTATGCTGTGTTCTCTGCTTCTTTCTGGAGGTTTGCTTCATATTGTTTCAAATTCTGGTCACAAAATCTTAAGTCGTAATATTTTACTCTAATGTTTCAGTGTAAACTATGTATATCTGTATGTAACTCTGCATTACTATGTCCTCTCTCGCTCCTCCTCTTCCTCCTCGCATCACCTGTTTTTCTCTTTCCCTTCTTCTTTGCGATCTCTTCTCCTTCTTCCTCCCTCTCTAACTTTTTCTTTCTTCTTCTTCTTGCTTCTTCTTCTCTTCTTCTTCTACTTCTTCTTCTTCATTCTTCTTCTTACAAAGCTTTAATTTTACAAAATTGATTTTTTCTAATGTACACATTTCAGTTCATAAGCCCTATTGACATTGGAATATTTTTTTATGGAAACCCCATTCCATTGAAATAATGATACCACCTTTGTATGCTTGTAGACCATATGCCGTGTAGTTGTTTTGGGGTTTTCGTTTAATTGGCAGAAGATCCCTATCATTTCGAAATCCGACTAAAACCACTGTAAAAGAGACAGAATTTGCATTGAGTGGTGGAAAACATGGAGGTTCCATAATCTAATCATACATCCAGCTCTAGTTTACTTTGAACCAGGGAGATTGTTCTTCAACTAATTGGTATTAGATTTTGTCCGGCAATCCGCTCCGCCTGCCGTGCTTTCCCCAATACCCAACATGATCAGCTTTACATTAGCATGTGCAAAGCAAGTGGCACGAATGAATCTCCCCTCCCAGACCCAACGCCCAAATATGCAACTTTCATTCAGCAAATTGCCATGTTTTTTCTCAGTCTGCCAGTAAATGCCCGCTTGCACCAACGTGGCCAATAGACTAAGCAATGTGCACAAGAACATTGGGCAAAAAAAAAGGAGACATTCCGGTGGGGGCAATGTTATGCCCCAACCCCTCTTAAACTGTACCACACTCCTGTGGTTATGAAGATAATTGTTGTCTGCAAAGTGAGCAAGCTATGGCAATATTCACGCACGTCACATGAACGCTGCATGATTGTTTCAAGTCTTTCGGAGGCACGCACAGAGTGTCTCGTGCAAAGTCCGCTAAATTTGGTTACAAAATGGTATTGGGAGAATTAATCATTTCATATGATTATCTGCGTCATTGCTATACGAGTATCTGAATATAAGAACGACCACAGTCCATTTTGGACAATGGTTTTTATTGTCCCATATGAAATCAATGATGACAACTCGAGTTAACCATTTTTTGGTACATAATATATAGATATCCAGTAATAATACAATAATGCGTTGGTTAATTAAAAATATCATTTTTGGTTTCATATGGGACAATTAACACAGATTTTCAAAATGTTGTGAATTTGCTCTGGAGAAATGTGTGGAAAACTATAGAAAATCATGTTGTGCAACTCTTATACAGAATGACCCAAAAAGAATGCTGCACATGCAATCGTTAATTTCTTCAAAGTCATTCAAAATAGGTGATTGGTGATTATTCCATGGGTTAAAGCATTTTTCCTCAACAGAATAATACCATGATCGTTAATTTTGATTGAGATGTTTGGATCTTAGGACTATTTTTCTGATGCAATGCAATTTCCTAAATTTGCTATTTTTTAACCTCATGCGATCATCAGAACACCGAAATATTCTCACGTTACGGTATGCCATAGAATAAGGTATGCCGAAACAAAGGACTGGAATGCCCTCACTTTGATAAGGAAGGCGATGTGAGCTGCATCTCCGTTGTCATCGCGGTATGTCTGGTATGGCACGCCGAGACGCGAGAAAATCTCGGTGTTCGGATGACCGCCGCTGATGAAAAATTGTCAAATTTGGGAAATCACATTGCCTAGGAAAAATGGTCACGGGACCCAAACGAATGATTCAAAATCAATGATCATGGTATCATATTTTTGGTAAAAGAATGTTCTACTTGCTGAAACAAAAACCAGTCACATGTTGCAGATGATGTTGAAGAAATTAGCGATCGCAGTTGTAGCATTCTTTCTGGGCCACCCTGTGTAATTATATTAACCCACAGCTCCTGGTTATTGGAATGAACTTGCGAGGCAAAGTCTGAATGACATACTGAACACCAAACCGAACACTAATCAAGCCAAGAATGTTATCTTTTTCCTGGGTGATGGGATGAGTATCCCTACAATAACCGCGGCTCGTATCAGAGACGGACAACTGAAGGGCGTGGACGGGGAGTCCAATTCACTCTCGTGGGAATCTTTCCCTCACGTTGGCTTGATAAAGGTGGGTTGAGTTTGGATATTGTGTGTTGTTTTTAAAAACTGGGTTCATGATTTGCAAATCCATCACTTCAATTTATTATCATTACCAAACAGTAGTTAAGTACTGACAAAATGGTGTCTGAACGTTCGAGAGCCATACGCCATGAACTTGTTTTATGAGAAAAAAACCTAATGACGATATGCTACCAAAATGCTGTTTTTCCGTGAGGTTAAATTTTGCTCAAATTTTGGAACACGGTTAAGTGAACGTTCCCATGGCTACCTGAGCGCTGCGTTCAGTGGCTGACTACGTACGCTAATATTCAAACTGCTGAACTCTGCAAATTTGAAACTACGTATTCTACCCAAAAGTTTTATGAGAGGTGTTTATTCATGCAAATCTTCACATTGTGAATGATTTTAGCTAATTTCATTAATTTTGCCGTTCTGGGGCGTACAAATCCTGAACCAAATGACCCTGTAATTAGATTTTAAGAAGAGATTTAGATTTGACAACCATAGTTGAAAATAATTTATATAGAAAACCTCAGATTGGTCAGCAACAACTATAATCATGAATTATTGATAAACAGGTATGAAAACAGATAAGTCGTCATACATTGTTGTGTCGACAAGATTTACGAATTAGCCAAGAATATATTAAGTGGATGCAAAAGATCAAATCAAATCATGTTAAAACTAGCCCACCCTATATCGATCAATAAAAACACGTTTTGGATTAAAAATTTCAATGAAAACTTTAAAAATTTCACAGTTGTTTTCATTACTTTTTTTCAGTTTTCAACAGTTTGAAAGAAGACAGATAAACCCAGCCATTCTAGCCTAAAACATTTATGGAGAAAACTTCCTTTTAACTTAAAGTAAAGGACATGAAAATTAGGTTGCGCAGGAATTGGCTATCCATTGTAACAAAAGATAAGGCTCTCTTTGATTACGTGTCCTTTACAAAAGTGAGCAGTACTCACTTAAGCATAAAACAATTTCAGATTTTTTAGTGTCATATGAAAGAAGAAGCTTTCAGCTTTCCATCTATATAAAAGTTGTCTAAAAATCTGAAAGAATGTTTGATTTGGGGGCCATTACAAAAGTGTAAAGTTTTTTTTTTGAGACGCACTGTATATGTCATTTTGATGAAATTCGCAGTGAACGTTTTGTATTCAGGCCATCCAAAGTCTCTGGAAAGGAGGGGGATGTATACCCCACCTTTCGGAATTTTTGCTCGTTGTCCGTGTATTGTACCGTAATGTCCATTTCTCCTGTGCCATTCTTTTAGACTTACAATACCGACTATCAAGTG
>JZLH01S0525050.1:0-13988 GCA_001188425.1 Eucidaris tribuloides
AGAAGAGAATAATTCAGGACAATGACCGAAATTTGAAAATTAAAATTTTTGACGCAAATTTGTTTAGTTATGGTTTGAGAATATATGTTGAACCAACATCTCAAGCTGAATTGTCGAAATTGCATCGCTCCCAAAAGTATCCTGAAAAAGTGATTGTCTGGTTGCTATGTCAGATGCGAAATAATAGAAAATTGTAGCAAAATATTAATAAGCACTGAATTATTTGTAAAAGGGTCGTTATAGAGGCGAGAGTTTAAGCATATTCAATTCATTGAGAGTGTAAATTACCTGAATCAGCATGCAGAGGGTCGAGAATAATAGCTTGGATATCTTGTGACCTACAAATTTTGAAATCTGCCTTACCCGCTTTAACTCTAGTAACGTAACTAACTCTTCAAAAAATCAACTTGTTTTTTTTCCTGTAAAGAACAAAACTGACGACCAGAATGGGTTTGTAAATAAGAGTTGTTCGAAAGTTGCTTCTATCCATGGGTGCCGGCTAATTCAAAACGGTCCAATTAACATCAATAACATTACCCTTTGAAATGAGAGCCTGTAAAGTGTGTAAACGTAACTAACCATTAACGTAACTAACCATACAGTCGAGACGTAACTAACCACTTTTGATTGATTTTAAACCTATTTTATGGAAAGTGGGCAGCAAACTAGAACATAGTGAGTCAAAAGAAAGGCAGGGCAGTATATATTCGAAACGCCAATAATGGTCATTGACAAGCATGCTCTTCATGTGTCTTTTCTTGCGAGAAACACTCAACACTATACATGTATTGTGTACAACATCATAACTTGAAGAACAAAAAATTGATGTAATATAGTGAGTGCGGATTGTCTTGTAAGTATTAGGTTTTCCAGGTATCAGTTTAGGGATAGCTACAGAAGAGAGAGTCTGAAGCACTAATGTTTATTAGTTGTTCCTTGAATAAATTGGTTACATAAAATAAAAATCTAAGATTTATCCCTCATTTTTTGTAGTAACATCAGATTTCCTGCTCTCAGAAAATAAAGCGTTTGTCACATCAAAAAGTGCGTGCTAATATATCTTAATCTGTTGAATTTATTTATAAACCAAACAATTAGAAGGAGGAATAGTTTATCAGCTATAGCCGGATTTCAGGGCATTTTCTGTTATGTATAGCAACCAAAGTAACTGACCAACTTCTTTTTTCTTTTCCTAGCCCCAGAGGGCTGAAAATGCTATAGAATGATTGAGATCCGGGTGGATGAAAATCAAAAGTGAGTTGTAAAATAAAATGAAATCATCCCACGTTTAAAGAAATTCTAAATACAAGGAGAGAAAGGAGTTGATGTAGAAATGCCGAAGAACAGAAAAAATCCCATAGAGGAATTACTTTCAAATTATCTGTGAAGAAATCAAGCTTCTTGAAAGAAAAGGAGCTGGTTAGCTACCAAAAGTGATAAGAGAAAGATGCTGACATACATGTAGTATAAGAACAACGCTCAGTAGAGAAAAAAAAATAGCCAGCCTTGTCTAATGAGCTTAAAGAAACTGTAAATTGTTTAAAAACTCACTTTATGAAAGATCATGAATCATATTAAAGCTGTCCCCACAATAGAAGCCTTGATAAAGGTTCAGTAAGTGTGAATCTATATTGAGTACATGTATCACTAAAAATTTAATTTTACAAAAGTGTAGTGACATTGATTATTTTTCATCTGTTGATTCTTTGGTGAAAGACATGATTTGCCCAGTTGGAATGCCCCCCCGCTATGTACCCTCTCTTGGGTGTTTCAGTGTTTATTCAAAAAAGGCCCTTTGAAAATTTAGCTGATTGCATAATTAGAAAGATGCTAACAAAAGATTCTTAGATCCGAATTTTGTTACCTGTTTCCCTTTTGTGAGAACTGGTTTATACGCCAATCCTCCCCCCCCCCCCCAAAAAAACAAATCAATGCATTCTTAGTTTTAGTTGGGATCCTGACCAAGATAAATTTTCATGTAAAATATGCTAAAAATGCATCCACTTAAAACAGCATTTCTGTCATATCATATCAATCCCATTGCCACAAGCAGTTTCAGAACCTTTAGGTGATGACACAGTTCCTACAATGTAGGCAAAATAGCCGGACAGAATGAGACAACTTTTGGGGATTACCAAAACTAAGAGCCGAAGTAATGAACAGTTATCAAGATAGGAACAATGCCTGTTAATTTAAACTAAAAAAAAGAAAACAATTGTGTTTTAAGGTACCCTTTGCATCTTATGATACATGATGGCAACAAGTATGTGTAATGGTCAGTCGGAGCCATACTAGCTACCTAAATCAGCATTTGAACTGTCATTGGTAGATTACGAAATGTACATTAAATAGACTGTTACCTCTTTATCTATTTCAGCGAAATAGATCATGTATTTGTTCAAAAGTTATCACTACCACTACCCATTCATAGAATATTGACATGGATTGCGATTCACTGAGAGATACAATGTGATAGGCCTACTATAGTAGGTGAATGAAATGTTTTAAATCTGAGGCTATCCGTACATGATACTTATGTGCCTGCTACAAGGTGTAAAAGTAAGGCTAAATTAGTGTAACTAGAGAGCTGTAAACAAATATATTTAGGGGTAAAATAAGTTAGGCCTATGCTTACCTGGGACAATGCATTACAATGCCTGAACTTTGGTAGTTTCTAAATGAATGAAGCCCTATATGAAATCACAATGGTGGAAGAAAACATAATCAAATGCAATTTTTGTACGCGTGACAAAGTGTAACGTAACTAACCGTAACGTTAACTGAACATGGTTTTTGCTGTTCCTGCATAAAAATATTGGTAAGCTATTACTAAAATTTTCATATGAATATGACTTTGCCCATACATCTGTAGCTAACGATGTAATGCACAAGCGTTGTTTTTTTATCATACAATAGTTGAGCAATCTTTAAGCAGATGAATTAATACCAATTTTTTTCCAGCCTCTTTTAATGTAGAGCTGTATACTAAAAAAATTAACAGTTTATTTATACGGTATGAAGTGGGCTTCCGGCGCATTTCTATGTTTGATGGATGTGAGGTTAGATCTTTGTATATGAGGTATTGACAGTAACAAACATGAAACTAATATCAAGCGCATCTCTTACAGAGGCCAGACTTCAGTGTCAGAGATACCATAAAGTGCTACCGTACACTAATCACTGTCCCTCCGGGAATTGCCCATTTACATTAAAGCACAAGTAGTCATGTAGTTTGGTCAATCACGTCAAGATATTTGGTCATTCTTCCACAAAGTACTCACAAAGTATCAGTAATCACTTTGCAGGCTCCTCACACTATTACATTTTTTCTAAATTCTGGTCCGATCCTGTTCCCCTGTCTGTGACCAGTAAACTAGTCAAGTTTCATTATTTTACTGCGCGCGAACCTAAAATTTTAGAATTACTGGCCCAGAAAAAATAAATGTAAAAGACACATTAAAACATATATTTATTGCACAAGACTGCCCCTACCCGCCCCCCCTCTCCGGACGGCCTCCCCCGCCCCCGGATTCTTTTCCCCCTCGCCCTCCCCAGCAAATACTAGCAATAGCATTGCCAGCCCTATGATGCTAACAACACTGTCGCAAGTTATTTGTTAGTCACTGATTTACTTTTGAAAAAATATTGTTTAGGACTATCAATGAACTTTTCCTCCAGATTGATATGCTTCGACATCCCAGGGCTATAGGGGGGGGGGGGGGGGTATGATTGATTCTGCTGTTCTTTTGTACTAGTTTTGTTTGTATGTCAGTGCTGGTTTATGTTGTTTATTAGCGCGATACATTCCTCTTATTGTCTTCACGTTGTATACTCAGGGATCAAGCTCACCCGCTAGAATTTAATTTAATTTCTTTAGATTTGATCCCCACTCATTTTTACAAATATTTATCCTCTGCACGTCCTGTAATATTATGTTCCCTTATTATTATGTTATTGCTTGTCTTTTGTATTAGTCATATTGATTTGATATATGTCATTGTTTGTATGAACTATTAAGCTTGTAAATGAGGTCAAATAAAACTCTGAAACTTGAAGTTCATACGCTTTGCTTTGTTTTGTTGTTGTTTTTTACTGTCGGACCATTAATGTCGCTGTAGCAGAATTAGTTCTGTATTATGGCCATATTTGATTTTTGATCCGCTGGAAAATCGAATTTGGCTAATATTTCATTCCTATTATGCCAGAAATGAAAAGTCGGCAATTTAAATTTTGACCGCACGGATAATTAATGTTTCGCCGCATTTTAGTTCCGTTTTTAACGCTAACAAATAATTGTGAAAGACTTTCTTTTCACCCGCGAAATGAATTGGGGTAATATGTTCGTTCCGTATTATTCCAGAAATACACAAGTCGGCAATATGATTTGCATCCCGCGCGGAAATGAAGTTTGGATAATATCTCGTTCGTATTATGCCCAGTAAATAAAAGTTGGGCAATATGATTTTGATCGCGCGGGAAATGAATTTGCTATATTATTCGTTTCCGTATTATGCCAGACATAAAAGCGGCGATGATGATTTTGAATTCCCGCGAAATGAATTTGGCTAATATTTCGTTCGCGTTACTTATGACCCAGAAATAAAAGTCGGCAAGTATGATTTTGATCCGCCGGAACATGGATTTGGCTATATATTTCGTTCCGTATTAGCTCAGAAATTAAAATAGTCGGCAATATGATTTTAATTGCCCGTGGAAATGAAAATTTGCTAATGAATTTCGTCCGTAATTATGCAGAAATAAACAGTCGGCAATATGATTTTGATACCGGGAAATGAATGTTGGCTTAATTATTTCGTTCTCGTATTATCAGAAAATAAAGTCGCAATATGATTTTGATCGCGGGATTATTGAATTTCGTGCTATATTTAGACGTATTACGCCATCCAAAAATAATTGTTCAAGAGTGTATTTTTGAACCAGCGGAAAATGAATTGCGGGGTAATACTGATTCCGTTTTATGCCAAAAATAATGTGTTAGGAGTTTATTGTTCTGGCATTAATACGGAACTAAATATTACCCGTTCTCCATATGACATTCCGCGGGTGAAAAAAAAACCTATCTATACCTATTTTGCGTAATACGAACTCGAGCAAAATTAATAAACGGGCGTCATAATCAAAGCTGCCCTTTTATTTTTGCATAAACGAACTAGTATTTACCCAAATTTCATTTCCGCGGATCAAAATCAATATGCCGACTTTTATTTCTGGCATAATACGGAACGAAAATATAGCCAAATTCATTTCCTCGCGGGATCACAAATCATATTGCCTCGCCGACTTATTTCTGGCATAATACGGAACGAAATATTGCCAAATCCCATTTCCCGTGGATCAAACATATTGGCCCGACTTTTTATTTCTGGCATACATACGGAACGAAATATTAGCCAAATTCATTCCGCGATCAAAATCATATTGGCCGACTTTATATTTCTGGCATCATATCGGAAACGAAACTATTACCCTTCATTTCCGCAGTGTGAAAAAGAAAGTCCTTTACAATTATTTTTAGCGTAAAATGGAACTACAATACAGCGAAATTAATAATCCGTTGGGTCAAAATTAAATTGCCGACTTTCATTTCCTGGCGATAAATACGAACGGAAAATATTACCAAAATATCATGTTCCCGCGGATCACAGTCATATTGCCGACTTTTATTTGCTGGCAAAACGGAAACGAAATATTGAGCGCAAATCCATTCGCGTATCAAGTCATAATTGCCCCGAGACTTTCATTGTCTGGCTAATACGGAAACGAAATGTTAGCTCAAGATTCATGTTCCCGCAGATCAAATCAATACTTGCCTTGACTTTTATTTCTGGCATAATACGGAACGAAATGTACAATTCATTCCGCGAATAAAAAAAATCATATGCCGACTTTTATCTTCTGCATAAAAACTGGAACGTAAGGTATTCACCGCCAATCATTTCGCGGTCAAAAATACATCCTTAACAATTATTTTGGCGTAATACGGAACTAAATATCAGCGAAATTGAATATCCCGGATCAAAATCATATTGCTTGACTTTCATTTCTCGGCATATAAACGGAACTAAGTATTACACCCAATATCATTCCGCGTCCAAAAAATATAACTCTTACAATTATTTTTGGCGTAAAACGGAAACTAAAATATGAAGCCAAATTCAAATTCTCCTGCTGGCAAAATAAAACTCAACTCATTAATTTTTGGCGTAAATCGGACTAAATAATAGCTCCGAATGACGCCCTGTTTCTATCCCGATATATCATTATATTTTGAGAGAGTTTTCTTAACTGGGCCCGTCGAACCAGTAAATATGTGACTATTTCGTGAATTTATACATGCCCGACAGTGCATTTTTTACACGGGTCTCGGACCGTCGACCTGTGCCATTGGCGAGCGCTGTCTATTGTCACCCCAGACATGAGAAAAACAACATCAAACCTACTGAAAATTGTTTATAGAGACAAATAATGATGTTTAAGTTATTGGAGAACGTTTCAGTGTACATTACCTGTGAGAAATGTTGGAGTACCCCCCCCCCCCCCCGACATTTTACATTTTGAGTAATTTCACAAAAATTGGAGAGGTTCAGAGCATAAGAAGTATAACATAACATTTATATAACATTATGACATAAGAAACATACCTTCAAATGTCTCTAAAAGGGTCCCATGACTGTGAAAATGTCCATATAAAGTACAGTGTCAACAGTGCTTTAAATTTTTGTATATATAGGGAATACTGCTCTTGTAATAAGAGCTTGTGTGTTAATGGTTGTTGCTGGTGATGGTCTGATGGATCACTGATGTGTATTTGCTAATCAATCAAGCTCGGATGTTTTAATGTTAATGACATGTTACCTGACTGTATTCCTGAATTTTAATAACTGTCATACAAGCATGTTGAAAGTGATGAATTGGTGTAAATGGTGTCATTTATGGTATGACAGTAAAACGACATTATACCCTCTCTTTTCTACCAACTTTTTCACCATGCAATGATCATTTCACAAGTGACACAGAGCCCCATGGTACATTCATGTTTGAAAACTTGCAGATATAATGATTTATAATGGAACGTCAGAACAGACAGAAGCAAAAATACTACACATGTACAGTGTATACTACTGTATATGCTGAATATTTCGCGGTGTTTTTATTTTCGTGAATTTCGCGAATTAACGCACGCGAAAATTTTCACAAGTAATTTCTGTAGAAAGTGAATGCAAATACAATCAAATAGCAAAAAATAAACTCTCACAAATTTCCAGTCTTGAAGCAAAATTGTGAAAATAAATGCTCGCAAAATATATGGCGTATACAGTACTTTGCACAGTTTGTCGGTATCAGAGACATTTTATGCTTAACCCATTAAAGGCAAGGTTCACCCTAACAGCAAGTTGGTTTTAATAAAAGCAGAACAATGAGAGAAACATATTAATAAATTTTGGCGAAAATCCACCAAAGAATAACAGAGTTATGAAGTTTCAAAGTTTTAAATTTGTGATGCCACATGCGAGCAGCTCCCCAAATGTCATGTAATATAAATTCCATAAATTGCAATTTTTGAATAGTTCATGATAATTGAATGGGTTATTTCATACATGTAGTTGCATGTACAAAATAATGTTTCTGATAATATATTAAATGCACGAATAAAATCATTTTCTAATTTCTGAGAAAACAACACTTTTATGGATTACATGACATACATGTATGGGGGAGCTGCTCGCATGTGACGTCAAAAATTTAAAACTTTGAAACTTCATAACTCTTATTCTTTGGTGGATTTTCAGCAAACTTTTATAAATATGTTTCATTGTTCTGCTTTTGTTAAAACCAACTTGATGTCAGGGTGAACCTTGCCTTTAAAGACTTGACGCAAGATATTTCATCGTGGGGTCTATGGGAAATGCGTTTTAGAGCAAAATCAATCTTCAATGGGTTGTTTTAAATGCCTAATATGTTCAGAAATGGTTCCATTTGCCTCCGTTAATTGGTACGCACGGGCAACTAGTATTCACCATGTTTGCAGAAGCTGCATTCTAATTGGCAGCTAATATTTCATGACATCCGTCATAATGATAAAATACTGCAGGCCCATTATTAGGAGGCTGTGATGGCTGGAGTCCTCTGTAAACAATGTCTTGATGCTTTAATGAACGGAGGATGGGCGGACTTTGGCTGATAGACGATCCCGGCCACATCTAGCGTGTCGTTGAAACCGCAATGCTCACAGAAACTTTACCTTCTCATTAGTTGCCATCATGTGTGCATTTTTTCATAATCATGTGTGATGGTATACATACATGTACATGTATGTTGATGGTGTTGCCAAATTAGCAGTTATAAAAGTGAGGGAAACCAGCCCATGTCAGTGTGCTGATGGTACTTATACATGCACATTCCATGTGCTGGGTACACGTACATTGTCTCTTAGGGAAAAAATACTCTTGTATTGAACCCTATGGCAATTATACAGGGGCTCTATCGCAAATTCAAGGGGCTCTTTTGCCATTTTGGGGCAAAATCGCCCCACGCCCCGCATGTATTCCCCCCCCCCCTCCGTTGCCTCTAACATAAATTGTGTACGTTACAGCAGAGTGGCATTAAAATTAAATTGCCTCTGCCATAACATGAAATGATTGGCTGATTTTTGAGCAAAATAAGAAGACATGATAATAATGATAATTAATAATAAACTAGAAATCGCAATTCACACTGTGCTTACATGGCAACAATAGTGTCATAATTGTCAATCATATTTCAAGGAACACGTTTCCTCTTCTTGCATGCAGGTCTACTATGCAATAAAAGTCAGCCATGGGATGCATCGGCAGCAAAGAACAAAAACGAGATGACTACCGACCGTCGTCGCCGAACATGGGCGGCACGAACTCCGGTCCATCATCGTCCTACCCAGCCTCACCGAATAGACCCACCACAGTACTGTCTATGACGGATGGGCTCCCACCAGGGGCCTATATCCCACCAGTAGTAGCCCCCAAACCAGGTGGGTTTGAACAAAGTCATTCCTGTTTTTCAGTCAGAAAGGTTGGGATGTCTAACACTATTAATCAGAGGTGCAAATCCAGGGGGGAACAGAGGGACATGTCCCCCTCCACCACGATTTTGAAGGTGAGGGAACACATACAAATGTCCCCCCCCCCCCCTCCCCCGAGAATTTAAATGTGCTAGCATAAGTAAAGTCTTGTGATCTGTTGGTTTGGCTCGAATTTGCAGGTAACATTTTTTCAGCGGGCAAAAAATTGGTTTTGGTCGCGTTGTTTGAGCCCGTCTGCCCCCACTGTCAGTAAGTTGTTTGGCTAGTAATATGGCTAAGTACAAAAAAAAAAGACGATTGGGCGGCGGTTCCTGTATGTGATGTCCCCCTAACATTTAAAAATGGATTTGTGCCCCTGGTATTAATGAGATTATGAGGGGTGAGAAGTCATTGGGAAAGGCATATTGTGGGGAAGGGGTGTTGTGGGGGAGGGGATCACAGAGGGGAGAGGAAAAGTGAAAAGATGAAAGAGATGAAAAGAGATTAGCAAGAGACAGATAGAGGAGAGAGGGAAGAAAGGTGATAAGGAGGGGAGAAAGGGGGGGGGAGTAAAGCGGGAGGGAGGGGATAGGGTATAAGGAACACAGACTAAGCGCAATGTGGACTTTGGTCCATCATTATCCTACCCACCCCCACAGATTAGACTCACCACAGTACAGATGGACCTCCACCAGGGGCCTATATTCCACCAGTAACAGCCCCTTAACCAGGTGGATAGCAACAGACCCCCCAACCCTTATTAAGTTTGAGAAAAGAATCTAATAATTTGACTATTCTTTTGTTTCGATATGGTTTTCCTAATTTGTATTATTTTGTCTTGAAATTTTGCCTTATACTCCTGTGGAAAATGTTGTTTCTTTCCTGTTTTGAGCAAAATTGTCCCTATTTTCAGTCAGAAAGGTTGGGACGTCTGGTAGGAATGATGAGACTATGAGCAGGTGGGAAATGATTTGGCAAGGGTTGAGGAAGGGGTGGTGTTGTAGGGGAGATGATCAGAGTGGGGGTATGGAGGGAAGTGGGAAAGGGGATAGATGAGAGAGACAGAAAGAAGAGAGATGGGGAAAAGGTGACAGGGAGGGGAGAAAGGGAGGGAAGGGAATGGGTATAGGGAGCAAACAAAGCAGGCGTTTTCTTGTCTCTTACTATCTATATTGTTGCTCCAGAGCACAGCATGTTACCCTCCTGTAGACTTTACGTCATAGGTACAGATAAGGTACGGTAATAAACCATATGCTGCCTCATTTATAAAGCATGTTTTGTTTTTCTCCTGTTTGTGTACAGTTGTGCAGTACTACACAGCGTTGTATGACTATGAGGCCAGGTCAGAAGATGATCTGGATTTCAAGAAGGGCGATATGTTGGAAGTCACAAAAACGTAAGCATTTGGAATTCAAGGAAATGTGTGTAGGGTAGGGGGTGGGGAAAAGTTCAAGGGGGGGGGATCACCTGTAGAACCTTTCCAACATTAATGATAATTTCACTGGAATGGGCGTCTTCTCAACTACTGACAAATTTGTCATAGCATTTATGCAATTACAAGTAAATATGCTGTTTAACATTGTGGCAGCCCCATTTAAAAATTGATCAAACATTGATGTCTGACTTATATGATAGTGTTTGAATGGACAAATGAACACCTGAGAACACACAAATTTAGACAGTTATACTGTCACTAGCATATACTGTACATGTATATCAGTTGAAGAATTAATGTCCTGGAACAAAAATTCTATTTCAGCAGTCTATGGGGAATTAAAACTGAAATGGTCACTCATTGATTTTCACTTTTTATTAATGATCGTTTTGAACTGCAACTTTTCCATGGCTTCAGTTTTGGACCTTATCAGAGACATTTGTAGCAGGGATTTTTAAAACTGAAGCTGTTAACCTATTCTTTGAATGTTTCTGTAAACACGAAACATTATACCCAATGTGTTAAGGTTGTCAGTAGGAATTAAATGAGTACAAATTTGGTTGGGGAATGGGCACAACCCCCTCCCCTTTTGTATCCAAACTTCCTCTTAATTTTATTTATTTATTTAGTTAGTTAGTTATGCATTTAATCATATTTATTCATGTCTTTATTGTTTTATTTGTTCATGGATTTCTTTCTTTATTCATTCATTTTTTTTCTCCATTTTAGAGAGGGAGATTGGTGGTTGGCCCGATCTCAGAAGACTGGTAAACAAGGCTACATTCCTAGTAATTACATTGCTCCTGTGGACAGTATGAAGAAGGAAGAGTAAGTAAGGTGTCACCAGTCTAACACTCATAGTTGACAAACATACAGTGCTATTAGCAGCAATGGAGTCGAAGTCGAGGCCGATTGATCCGAGTCACAAGGCCACTGGAAAAATAGTTTTTTTCCATAGACTTTGTACATGTGACTGGGTCCAAGGTCAAGGCCAAGGCTGGTAAAATTTGACCTCAAGTCCGGCCTCCACTCCATCCCTGATTATTAGACTAATGTTTGCATACATTGTGTTTATTCAGTGTTTTGTTTTGTTCTGCATTTTTTTTCCATATTACATGTTTGTTTTGAGCACCACGTTCCAGAAATATCTCCAACAAATAACTTTTTTTATCTGTTTAGATGAGATTTTTTTTATTTTCTCATCCAACAGTGTTAAATGTGAAATGAAAATATATTGCTGCAATAATAAGTTTCTCATGATCAGAGATAAAAAAAAGATCAGTTTAGATGACAAAGGTTACTGTTTACATATTTTTCTTTCACACAAGTATTTATTACACAATGTGAACATTTCAAAATTAGTCATACATGTACACTTTTATGTCCTGGCTCTTTGCGCCCAGAAGTACATGTAGAAACAATTTAATAATCAGTCATTGCATGCCTTTTGAATGATAAATGGTGGGTAAATTCTGTAAAGTGTATTGACAAAGTTAATTTTTGTGTTTAATGAATAATCTTTTGATGTACATGTACTGTCCTACTAACATCGAATTTAATCTCATTTAATTTTGTAACGTCGCATGTGAGCAGCTCCCCATACATGTATGTCATGTAATAAAAATTCCATAATGTGCCGTTTTCTTAGAAATTTGAAAATGATTTTACCCATGCATTCAATATATTATCAGAAACATTATTTCATATCGGCTTCTCTGAAAAAATTCCTTTAATTATCATGAACCATTAAAAATGGCAATTTATGGAATTTATATTACATGACATATGGGGAGCTGCTCGCATGTGACATCACAAAATTAAAACTTTGAAACTTATAACTCTTTTATTCGTTGGTGGATTTTCACCAAACTTTCATTATGTGTTTCTCTAATTTTTTTGCTTTTATTAAAACAACTTGACATCAGGGTGAACCTTGCCTTTAAAAATCTTATTGTAGGATTGGTCAAGAGTTAATCATGTGATAAGCATACTTTTGCCCATCAGTCACCTGAGAAGAAAAGTTTGTTGCACTCGATGGTGAGAGTAGTTTTGTTTCACTGATCTCTTCAGTTCATAGAGCCACAATGTGTTATCAATATTTTCAAGTACACCCAAAATGAAAGTGCGTTTTACCTTTAATATGTGATAGTACGTTTGTATACTATACTCCGTAGAGAAATAGATATTACTTTTCTTTCTCATAGAGAAGTAAATATCATAGAGTTTTAAGTTCAGTGGTTTCAGATTTGAAATATAAAACAAATAATCACCCTTTGGTTTCAGGTGATGAGATGAACTATCATTTCCTTGGTGTTCTGAATGTATTCTTTCCTTGGCTTTTCTTCAGAAAGATGCTGCATCGAGATCGCCTCGAAAGTAAAAGTTTGTCCCATCACCTTCGTTGGGTATTTGCTCATACGTGTGCAACATGATTGCGAACACTTGAAAATGACTCAAGAAGCAAATGAGTTTGGACATAAACCAATGTATACACTACTTGATTGTAAATCTTGCCTGGAAGGGTTTGTCTTGAATTTGTTTACATCAAGTATGAACGTACCATTATTGAATTACTTTCATGCCCCGATATAAACTGATCCCATAGAAAACTACACAACATATTTGCATGTCGTAACAGTTCTTTTAAAATGAGTCAACATTTCACCGCAAAATTTTCACAGCAGAATCCTTGCAAGGTTTACTTGATGATTCTAGAATAGTTTTACCCTAAGTTGAGGATTACCTCTGATCATGCTATTAATACCATTAAACATATCTGCCATGTATTGAATCATACTAATGGCAGTGGGAATACCAGCAACAAATTTTCTGAA
Organism: Eucidaris tribuloides; assembly: GCA_001188425.1. Taxonomy (NCBI): domain Eukaryota; kingdom Metazoa; phylum Echinodermata; class Echinoidea; order Cidaroida; family Cidaridae; genus Eucidaris; species Eucidaris tribuloides. Next base: position 13,328 of record JZLH01S0525050.1, read on the forward strand.
ACTTCCTTGTTTTGAGTGTTTGGTATTGACACTATAAATAGAAACATGAACATATAGGCTTGTGTCAACACTTCACAGTCAAACTTTTGAAATTCAAGTATTGGTGGGGTCTTTTCAGCAGTATGGGATGATACTGATCTTGTTGTTTAATTATTTTCCTTTGATTAATGTTTCAACCTTTTAGTTTTGATTATGAGATTGATACTTTTTATGAGGCTGTAAAAGCTAACATAGTTTGCAGGAGACACCAAAGACCCTTTTAACTATGAGAATAGAATCTGAAAACATTCAACAATAAGTCTGGATCAGTTTTAGAAGAAAATAAAATGTGGCATTCATACCAGCAAGTTAAAATGTTCCGAAAACAAGATGAGCTCTTAGTACCCACAGTCCCCATGCCCCATCATTTTGACAAATCCGGCAAGGGGGGGGGGGTGCTAATATGTCAAAGGTCAAACATTCCCTGCGACAAAATATTGATTGAAATCCTCACCTTACAATATACATCCAATGTATGAACTTAAAAAGTTGTGATTTAAATGGAGGGGTGAGGGGATGAGCAGGCGGTCCCGGGGGGGGGGGGGGGGAGTACTTGCCTAGTAAGGTGAACGGGAGTGTGCCGCTCTAATAGGTGTACTTTTTCGACTAAAAAAATCCTTAA
>JZLH01S0525050.1:50230-61297 GCA_001188425.1 Eucidaris tribuloides
CGGAGCGTGACAACGAAAGACAAAATAAACAAAAAACAGAAAGATACATGAAAGTTCCCAACCCATGGTTTTGTGTAAGGCATGTACATTTATTTGAATATATGCATATATTTTTATTTAATGATTGATGAGTCTTTGTATCAATGATAAACAATATACTGGTACAAGTTATTTCTTTTTTCTTCTTTTTCTTTTTTGAAGTATTTGTGATATGCAATCATATCTATTATTACTGTCAGTGGTACTTTTACAGGCCATCGAAACTGTAAGAGAATTCTAGACAATTATGCAATTTGTATGTAATTTGTAATACATGACTGTATTTAGTTATAAATATTCATGTGATTATTCCCCATGCAAATTGTTCTATCCCAATTTCAAGTAACCATCTGTAAAAGGTAGTTTGCCTCCATATAACATCATGTTATGTAATCTGTGTAGTTATGCTGTACTCATGGGTTATACATGTAGTGTATTTTCATACAAATAAAAATGGATTGAAAATACAGATTGGCACTGTGTAGACTGTATTTTGTAATGATGTGTGTTATAAATGTTGGATTTATCTTAATGTATACTTATGAATGGAGTTGTGATGCTTTGTATGTCAGAGTTCCCAACATTTCATGGAAAACAATCCCCATTTTTTTCTCTGATGGAAGTTAAAGGTATGCACACGTAGGTGTTGATGTGTTGCGAAACCAGTTCGATGCACGCAGCAGCGCACTGACAGATCGTGTATTCAGTACGGCCAATGAGAAGCAGCAAACTGAGCGGAGGACCTCCCAAACTTACCGAAACGTGCCGAATTGATATTCGGGCTCTTTCGTATTAGCGTGCCCGCCCATCGCGGTCCGCTGAGTACTGCAACAAAATAAACACTCCACCGCGTATACAGTATGTAACTCGAAATGGAGCTAGCGAACCGGGTGATGGCCTTGAGTTTTGTTCTCATCAGGCCGGTCGATGGCCACGATTCAGCTCCTTTAAAAATCACAGGATCATTATTACAACCTTTTTCTTGCTTGGCCTATTTCATTTTCAACTTGTATCCATGGTATAGACTTGTGGGAAGAAAGTAAGACTACTGAACAAACACAATTCTGAATATTGTCCACCCCCCCCCCCCCCCAGCGAGTCTCATGAGGGTCTTGTTCCCAAGATCTTCCTGACTTTATCACTGACTGTAAAAAGGGGAAATTATTTTCCAGGTTTTCCCCAATTTCCAGGTTGGCTGGGAACCATGTTTGTGTAGTACATGTAATAGATAACAACTGAAACGTATTGAAAAGAGATTATACCAAGGGTTTTCATAAAAGTCTTACACAGGACTGATTTTTAAAAAATTTATCCCCCCCCCCAAAAAAAAAAAACATGATAATAGATAAATAAAATCTAATTTTTAACAAATTTACAATTAGCATAAGTAAAGGCATGGAATCTTGTTTGCATCCCTCCAACAGGACAGCAAAATACCACTTCGTGCCCTGAGGTTATTGAAGAATCACAGGTATTTGAAATCTGAAGATCCATTTGTTGCTTAGAATTTCAGAAATACCCCCCCCCCCGAAAAAAAAAAAAAAAAAACCAACACATTTAGTGTATGTTCTATGCTGTGGTCACTAAAATTCCACTTAAACTGAGTTTCTAGCTTCTATACTTTGCTTTCTTTGTTTTCTTTGATATACTAGTGTATTTACAGGTATGCAAAACAGATAATGATGATGATGATGATGATGATGATGATGATGATGATGATGATGATGATGCTGTTGAGGATCATGAATTTTCAGGCATGTAAAAGACATGCCTTGCCTTAAATGTATTACATAAGACAAAGTAATAGTTTTGAAGCCCTCAGCAAGACCTACCAGATACGAGGGAAATCAGTCAGAATCTATCTAAAAATAATAAGCAAATTTAACATTTTGAACACACCCACATAAACAGACACACACCCACCCACCCACTCACACACACACACTCTTCACAGTGCCCCCTCACACGTCATTCAGTGGAAACAATAATTTGTACTAATAACCCCCTCCCTCATCATGTCACAGGTCCTGTTTTCCTCGAACCCCCCCCCCAAAAAAAAAAAACTAATATATATATATATATAAATAAATAATAAAAAAAAAATACACATTTTACAATACCCTCTTCATTCACTGGCAGCCAAAAGATATAATTTCTCACTTCTAAATTTTTCCAGTCATTCAAAAACAAAACAGAAAACAAAACAGAACAGAACTTCACAGGTAAAATCCATTTCAATTTTTATTTAACAATATTTAACAATATACCTGGCATTGAAATGATATAACTTCAATATTGCACACACGGATATATTGCAATTAATGCAACAGTAATACAATGCAAAAGTTCCTGTACGACATTTCTAACAACCAAAACTGGAGAATATTGTTGTTTTGTTGACCTCTGCAGTTTGACTTACAATGTGATACCTATGTGCCACACCGAAGTCGAAAATCGGGGGCTCTGGAACTGACTTGAGCGAAAAATGGGGGTCTGTGGAACTAGAGCTAAGACTTCAGAAGACCTCAAAATGCTATGTTTTGGAACTGCACCGTGGTGAAGTTCTGGCGCACCGTGCTGATAGTGCGTGCTCTGGCCGGCCGCGCCGCTTTGCGCAAAAATGGTCGAGACTATATTGGCGTAGATTCAGCAGGCTAACTAATATTCATGAGATGACGTGTGGCTCATTAATATTAACACCTTGGAACAACTTGGTTATATACAATAAGATCACAAAATTACCAATGCTCGTCACCAAATTCAGCAGGCTAACTAATATTCATGAGATGACGTGTGGCTCATTAATATTAACACCTTGGAACAACTTGGTTATATACAATAAGATCACAAAATTAATAATGCTCGTCACCAAATCGCAGCTAGCTCTGTGGTTAGAAAGGCAGTCTTCATATCTGAAGATCCTTGGTTCAAATCTTGTTGGAGGCAATATTTTCAAAGCTATTTTTATCATTTTTTTAAAAATTAGATTGGAGATGAGGTTTATTCCGTCAAACGAAACTTAGAAAATAAAGTCAGCTAGCTGCCGAACGAGATTTCCAAGCTCATGAATATTAGTGAGTCTGCCGAATCTACGCCAATATAGTCTCAACCGCAAAACTAAAGTACGTTGGTCTAGAAAAGCCTTTAAGGGATGCATTGGTACAAGAAACGGCAAATTTGGGGGTCTCTGGAACTGAAAAAAATCAAAAATTTTCTGTGGCTTCTAAAATTGTGATGCTCTGGAACTGAAATTTAGGGCTGAAAATGGGGGTCTCGACTGCGGCACTTAGGTATCACAAAATTATACTAAGTCGTACCCCCCCCCCCCCCCCCCCGGCCCTTCTCACTACCATATCTACGGCTGCTCCATTTCACTGAGACCGAGTTGTAAACATGCAAGTATGGTGTTATATGTGATTTTGAGTAACACAGAAAAAAGAAAATTTCAAGAATGGAATTTTGATTTCGTAAAACGAAGAAATGGAGGCCTTAGATTAAAAGTATGTTTTAAAGTGATAGGCTAATATTGTGGAGCTTCAATTTAAAAAATTGTCAAACTTTGATATCTAAGCTATATAGTAGTGTTTGAATGGACAAATAAACACCCCAAAATACAAAAGTTTGGATGTTTATGCTGCCACAGGCAAGATATGAATGAATAAACAATTAAAACTCGGGGCGAGTAAAAATAGCCTAGATCTACACACAGTAAGTCTATGGGAAGAAATGTGGAGGTGAATCCGGCCAACTTACGATTTTCACTTTTTTAACGCACTAAATAATCATTTTGAAATGCAGTTTTTTTCAGGGCTTCATTTTTAGACCTTATCAAAGACACTGGTAGCATGGGGAATCATGTAGCTGAGATTTTTTTTAATTGTGGTAAATGTTAGCTTATCACTTTAATGATAATATTACCATTTTTAAAAATCTGAGCTACGTAATCCTCCATGCTACTTGTGTCTATGATAAGGCTTAGTAATGAAGCCTGAAAAAATTTGATTGAAATTGATAGAAATTATATTTCAAATTCCCATATTATTTACCATAACATGACAGTTGCAACCATATAACTACATGCTGATTCCTCAAAATGTTTAAAGCAGCAAGTAATGACAGAGAAATCGCCATAGATCGGGTATCCAGCAGACCGAGGGTCAGATAGACTAAAGATTTTTGGGGGTGTATCCCAAGATTTTTTCTGGATGGGTTGTGGTAATAATTTTTGGACCTTATCACAATGAAATAACAGCAAGATGTGATTAAAATGTACATGATCAGTGCTTGTTCATACATTTCCTTGTGAAAAGACCCTGGAAAAAAATGTCTGGAAAAAATGTGGACCTTCAAAATTTTATTTTTATTTATTTTTTTATTTTTTATTTTTTTATTATTTGTTATTCATTTATTTATTTATTTATTTCATTTATTTATCTTTTTATTTTTATTTATGTTTTTATTTTATTTTATTTATTGTTTTTTTTTTTTTTTGTTTTTTTGGGGGGGGGGGATGTCATACAACCACCTCCGACCGCCCCGACCTCACACCCATGGATTTGTATGGTTCGCAACAAATCATATATCCTGATTGCGACACGAGCAACTAACTCACGACAATTCACACATCACACATTTAGTCGAAGGAAATTGAGAGTGAAGTTAATAGAACTATAAGTTATAGTGTGTCACCAGTGAGCTAGATTTGTCTCGAGAGTCATGCTATAACTGAATTGCATCTTGCTAGTAGTGAACTCGACATGTCTCTTCTCTACTCTTATACTCTAAAAGATGCTGGTTATAATGAGATCCCCTCTTTTCCATACACATTAAAGCATTGTATAAAATATTTCCATTCAAAAATGAGAAGCTAATTTATATGAATTGCCCACCGACCTGAACCAATGACAATTACGTCTGATCATTTGATTTTGACACCGAGGCGCTCTTGAAATGAAGCGCCTGAAAAAATCTCATAGTTTCAGCAATGATCATTAAATGGGCAATGTTGGCAGGATTGCACCATCGGCCCCCGATAGAAAACGCACGACCCAGGAATAGCTCGATCAAATACACCGACACATCGACAATTAATATTGACCGCAATCAAATGAAACCCATCAACGTTGTAAAGAGTTGCAAAGCATTCATTGAGTGAGAAAGTCCCATTTAGTTTGTTTCATATTCCCGCCGGCTTTCTCTTTCTGCATGTTAACTTTTGTCGATGGAGAGCATTACATTTGCGTATATCTCGCTTTTGCCAGGAAATTTGCTAATATGTATCACGCATAATAAGTAAATGTACTCCATTCATGCATTTTGGAGTTGAAGGGGTTCTTTCTATAATAATATATCGACCTACATGCAAGGAATTATTAATCCGGAAAAAAAATCTTGATTATGAATATGAAGTTAAATCTCAGACTTTCCGAATCACCAATGAATTGCGCGTACCAGGACTTTTTGATAGTCCTTTGAAACAGATCTTTTCGACACACTTAAGACAAGAAAATGTCAAATTCGGATGTTATCTGGGTTGACACGCGAAGGAAATTCCTGGGTCAGTGTTGTTACTACAATGACATATATCAACAGCGCGACTCAAGAAAGACAAGAAACTTACAGACACGACCAGTGTTCGAAGAAGATTTTGAACAGCAAAGTATTGTCGTCTCGCATAGTTCTTCAACGTGTCATAATGTCTTTTAAATTTCAATGAACTATCGTAACGAGGCTCCTAAATTTTTAGGACAGTGACAAATATGTGGCCTATACAGTCTTCTGCGTTCTCAGAGTAGTTAATTAACGCAGACAGTCACATAGTATCAGAAGTAAATAAGTTTGAAGGGATGTTGCAAGAGTAAGACCCCCTTTAGAATTGGAAAGATCAGAATAGCTTCGAATTATAGAAAACTTGAAGAATGTCTTGTCTAAAATATCGCCGAAGGCGATTCAGTTCCGTTTCCTTGTACTACACAGCAGCAACCAGTCTGCCTAGTAGTCCATTCATGAAAGAAGACATTTGGAGTAGCTAATCTGATTACTTTCATTACTTCAGACGCCAGGAGTGTTGCGAGGTAGTTCTTATTATTTCTGAGTGAGACTGATTTTGATTTTTGCTACCGCTTCAGAGTAACTTCACGAAACAAGTATTTTATGGTGTGTCCATTATGAAAAAGGAACGCGAACGAAGTTAATTTGTCTCACAATAGGAAAATATGTAGAAGGTCTAACATAGATATGGACAATTTCGAGGATCTCCATATATTATGAGTGGGGGGGGGGGTCGTTCGACCCTTAACACCCCTCATGTATACATCAGTAGAAGGAGAAACAACATTCACGCCCACAAGGCATCGGATATAGGACAATTCAGCCCACGTCTCCCCAACAACAATTTCACGCGCTACTTGATGAAGAGTACAATTTTGTCGAAAGGACGCAGCACGTTAGCCCTTCACTTCTGATGATGATACCTACTTTCATCAGGGCCTTCAACAACACTCAAGTTTGTCATTGTACAAAGACTCCGCATATTCACTAATTGGCGCAGCCGGCTCGCGCAATTACGTTTACAGACTCGGACAATTGTAGCTGCTTTGCCAAAAGGCAATACATTTTTATATAACTTATAAAAAAACTAATTATAGTCTTTTTTTTTAAACAAGTAAGTATTTCAGCTTGCTAAATTGAAAAGAAAAATATTGTGTTGTTAGGATACAATTGATTTGTTAGTAATTCATTATTTAATTTTTAGAGAGAGGAAAAAACGTAAACAAAACAGCCCAATATTCTTCTGTACTACGCATTGTTTAATAATCAAAGCGTGTATGCGTTCAAAAAAAAAATCCACTCTTCTCTCAATCAAGCAAGACAAGTTAGTTGATAAAAATAATTGATTACTCGTATTTCTATTAGAAAAAATGAGGCACTAATTGGCTAACAGCGAAAAATCCAGTATTCAGGCAGGCTAACAAGCCTAGATTTTATCCAGCAATAAAACACTTTGGTAATATGCTTAGTCGAAGCTTAAGCAATTTTAGAAGTCAAACAGAAATATTGATCTTCGCGAGTGTTTTATTACTCTCATTTTCGCTCCTTTCTGGGGAATGGCCATATACTTAACATCTGGCACTGGGTTGCAGATTGAAGTATAGCTCACAATAAACAGTGATCGAGGGATCGGTAAATCGGGTCAAAGACCACAAACAAGCTGAAGTCATTCATATGCCAGTGTTCAAAGTGAGCAAGAGCAAATGTCGGTAAATAAATAAGGTGCACAAAATGGCGATATAGAGGTCACTATTGAAGTTCAAATACCATCATAGCAGACATGCCCTATAACATGCCCTACTTGCGGCGTTTATAAAGGAGTCTTCAATGTTATGGGGAAACTTCCGTTTCAGTTGGGCTGGAAGTGGACAAACTGTAGTTAACAGGCATAACAGCATAACTTGTTTTTTATATTCTCCACTAAATTACTGAGATACTGCAAGACAATACTTTTATCTGCTGATTTTTCTGCTAGAATTGTCCCTAATAACCATTCACGAAACCATACTAACAATACCTTAGATTAGAAATTTGTCTGAACCATCAGCTTGTCAGCTATTTAAACGTACTATTCATCAGACAGCACACGGATAACGTCATGTGAATAACTTGAATTACAATCATAGACTTTCATATTGGTAAACTTACGCATCAAATTGAAGCAGGTCCATATTCAGCAGTTTATTGTGGTAAGAAATTACACAAAAAACAATATTTACAAGTGCACCGATATTAGCTTATTTTTCCCCGGGTAGAACAGGTGAATCTAGGTAACTAAAGATTGATTATAAAATTATGTTATCTAGTTAGTATATCTTTTGTTTCCGCTGTCCTGAATTTTTGACTACATCTTCCTCTTACTGCGCAATTTAGCAAATAAATTAGTCACTGTTAATGGCTATCAAATCATCATTTTAAGACAATGAATTAAGATGGTTATTTGTAACGTTTGTTTATGGGCAAACTCAGCTATTTGGAATAGCCGAGATGTGAAATTACGGGTAGCTGCTGGAGTAATTAAAACACCAAACCGGTCCTTTCATGAATATTTTAAATATACATGTCGCATTGAAGTCAGGGGTGGATCAGGATGTCTAGCAAGGGAGGAGCCAAAGCGATCGAAGCCCAATTAGGCTGCCACTCGTAGGGGAAATCCCTACCGTAAAGGGAATTTTTAGGCCACGGCGTAGGGAGTAGGGAATCCCTACGGGGAAAATGAGCGCTTCCGTAGGGTATTTTGATGATGTTGTAGGGATTTTTGACAATTTGCCAAAAATAGTCTTAATCTCAAGATTTCTAAAAACTTCATATATATTTGCTGTGAGATTATTTGGGTAAATCATTGTCCAAGTTGGTCACTATATCGTATAATTCGTCGTCCGTCCTGGCAGAAGGGCGTTAGGAAATGTCTAAGCAGAAGGCGTTAACAGTAAATTGCTTTGTAACGTGACAACCATTGCTTATTTCACATGAAATCAAAGAAATTGTGCATCATTTACATCCTTCTATCAGTACGGTGAAGCCGAAAATATGGAATATCGCCTATGGGTTTCAAATTAGAGCAATTACTGTTAACGCCGCATCTGGCTAGAGCATTTGCTAACGCCCTTCTGCAGCCACAGTATCGAGGTGATCACAATGTCAACTTTCTCATAAAATAAATCTCTTGCATATACTAAGGTTATTTTTGTAGGGAATACACCTTTCGAGGGAAAAGTGGGATTTTGTAGGGGAAAACATAGCTTCCGTAGGGAAAAATTTGCCTATGGCGTAGGGGAAAGTAGTGTCCGCGTAGGGGAAAATACGCACCGGCGGCGCGTACACTCTTAAAGTGATGGGCTAACATTGTGGAGCTTTCAAATTTAAAAAATTTGTCCAACTTGATATCTGAGCTTACATAGTAGTGTTTCAAATGGACAATATAACATCTCTAGCTAAAAAAGTTTGGAAAGTTGCACCGCCGAATGGCAAGTTAATACATGAATAAACAATAAAATCGGGGCGAGTTTTTATAACCTAGGTGTAACACACAGTAATTATGGAAGGAAAATGACAAGTGAATCTGGTCAATTAGCGATTTTTCACTTTTTTAAAGCCACTAAATAATCATTTTTGAAATAGCAATTTTTTCCGGCTTAATTTTTAGACCGTCATCAAAGACACTGGTAGCATGGGAATCATGCGGCTCAGATTTTTTTTTAAGCTGTGGTAAATGTTAGTCAATACCCGTTAAAATGTTGGGTAATATTTAGTTGGGTAATTGTTGTTGGTTGAAAATAATCATCATTTTGGCAATTATTAGCGCTTAATTTAGGCTTTTAAGGTGAATAAAACGCAAATTGCAATTATTCTTACTTAAATATTGGTGCGAATATTTAGCACAACTGAATTAGTAATTGAGAGTTGGGTACATTTTTGCCCCGTAGGTGTGTAATTTGACGCATTGCCTTTGTGTGTTGGGTAGTTTTTGTTGGGCAAATTGACATTGGGTAGAAATTCGCACTTATTATTTACCAACATTTAAAATTTTGCATTATAGGTTGGGTATTTCTTACCAGTTAGCTTGATAATTTTGTTACTTTCCCTTTCAAGTTGGTCCAGTTTTCTTGGCGCAATAAATGGTTGGTTAGAAATTCACGCTTATACAGTCCGTGCGTGCACGCAAGTGTTTTACGGTGTGTACGTGTGGGCAAGTGAGGTGTGTCTGGAGGTGTGGGTGAGTGTGTCTGGGCGTGTATGGTGTGTGTGTGTGTGTGTGTGTGTGTGGTGTGTGTGGTGTGTGTGTGTTGTGTGTGTGTATGTGTGTGGTGTATGTGTGTATGTTGTGTGTGTATGTCGTGTGTTGTGTGAGTGCGTGTGCGGCGTGTGTGTTGTGTGTGTGTGTGTGTGTGTGTGTGTGTGTGTGTGTGTGTGTTTGTGTGTGTGTGTGTGTGATGTGGGGGGGGAATTGTACTTTAACCCAATACCGAGGGAAACCCAAGTACACGAAATTATATTTACCCACCAATATTGGGTAAATCCCAAGTAATAACTGCATCGAATCAATACATGTTTTTCGTATCGATGCATAATCATCATGGAATTGTTATTACTGTACTTTTAATTAATATTTCTATTTCTCATGTATACGGGTATATGCTTATGTTAATCTTCCGACGATTTAAAAAAGAATGATCCATCTAACTTATCGCAATCTAATAACATCTATTTATGCGATTCTTAAAAAAGAAATGCACAATGTATTAACCATCGATATTTCAGTGGTTAGTATTAGAAGCACTATATATATTGCAGCAAGGAAATTTAACATGTAACAGGTAACCATAACGAGCAAATCAAATACTAGTAGTTGGGGCAATTCATTTCTCCAAGGATTGAAGAAAAAGAGTTTAGGCAAAGAGATGTTGTGGACAAATCATGAGTGAATAATTGCTAAATAGATGAGTATTTGAGATTAGGCAAAAGGCTGCTGTGTAGAATCGGACGTAACCCAACAGAATAGGTGTATTTCAGAGTTGCGGTAATATTGATATTTTGGAAATAAATCGTTGAGGCAAATTGATCGTTGGGCAATGTCATACGAGGTAATATTTGTTGGTAAGTAATTACCCAACCTGAAAATAATAACCAACGTTGGTAACTTTAAAGAGTTTGGGCTTAAAATATGATGGATGACCCAAACTGATAGACAAATTTAATTGCTCCACCATATACGTAAATCTGATTACCAAATCAGTTGGGAAATTTGACCAATATTTGTGTAGACAGTATGTTTAGCCGCAGTGTTGGTAAAGGTGGGCATTTTATTTGGCCAACTATTTTAAGAGTGTGGGGAAAATTAAAATTTTGAGTGGCAGCCCCTGTCGAAGCGCTTTCGCCAGCACGTATAAGACAGGGTTTGCCCGTTTGGCGTTTTTACGGTCCAAAACACCAAATTTGATGTTTTTTTATTATTATTTTGTTTGGTATTGAAGAATT
>JZLH01S0525084.1:0-14333 GCA_001188425.1 Eucidaris tribuloides
CATGTTATCTCTAAACTTAAGCATTAAAGAAATAAGACCTACAAAGTTATCCAGGCCCAAATACTGGCTACAGAGCCATTACTGGAATCTTTTAACTAACCAGAGTAGTTGATCTAATATGCTATTCGGCATTTACTCCTCCACAAATTAAGTTTTTTTTTCCAGTAAGGAAAAGGTAAAGCAAGAGACTGACACACTTCATCCACTTCTCAAGCAAGAAGGAGGGGAGAAGATGCTCAAGTACTTTCACTCAAAAATGACAGCCCTCATCACAGAAGAATGTCTTTGAGACCAACCTCCTTGATAATGCATAATACAAATCCGCCCTCCTTCTCAAGGCATCTTTCCCACCAGGCTCCAGTAGAACATGGCCTTTCTGGTTTTGTCTGAACCGCCTGAGATCGAAGACTGGATATTGTGGGGTCTTCATGCAAAAATAAGGATATAAGAACGGACCAAAATGGGAATTATTGTATACTTATTCCCTTTGTAGCTTTTAGCATTGATGATGGTTTTGCAAAGAACATAAAATATTGCACAAATTTGATACTAACTGCCTTTCTAATTCAAGATAGCAAGAGTACTTCTAGAAATACCTCTAGAGCAGAAGTCGGTAAATGATCTGTGCCATCGGGCTTGAATATTATGCCACATCCTTGATCCATGAAACTACATGTAGTATAAATTCATGGTAGTATAAACACAGATAGCCAACATGGCCAAGTACCTACGATAAGGTTGAATTGCACTGTGACATTCTTGTTGGGAAAGATGTATTGCAAATTTTTGCCACGAGAAAAAAAGGAAAAAATCTTTGTTGCTCTGACAACAATCTCCCACGCACAACATGACAATATTATTAAAATTTGGAATTTGGAAGTTGCATATTCACCATCATTATCTAATATCATGATGTAGCTAATTGGTTGGATGTTATTCAAACCATATGAAGGTCAGCATTTCTCCCTGTCTGTGTTTTCAGGTGTGATATATTGAATGCATTCAAATTTGATGTTAACTGTTAAAAGAACACTCAGAAGGACATTCTTCTGTTTTGAGTCATTTCACAACACCAAGTTCTTATAAGAGAGGGCAAACCAGCAGGTGTTTCATTCCCTGTTCCTCTCTGCAATCACAGGAATCCGACCTCAAATCCTCATTTTTGCATGAGGACCACACAACGTCCAGTCTTTGTTATCTGGCCATGTCTCACCGAAGCCTCGTAGGATGCTTTCAGATGATAGAAAGATTTGCATTATGCATTCTGAAGGTAGTTAGACCCATAGCCATGGATATTCTTTGGTAGTGAGATGTGTAATTTTGAGTGGAAGTGAAGAAAACTTCTGGAGTTCTCCCTCTTCTCTCCTCTGGTTCTTGCTGGATGAGTGAATGGAGTGGATTTAGTCTTTTGCTTTAGCTTAAAATTCCTTTCTAGAAAGGATCACATTTCTGATTTGTTGAGGAGCATAGAGATCATGTACTCTGTTTGGTTATAGGCATCCAGCTATATTTTGGACTGGGTCGATGGCAAGGGAGGGCATACCCCGTTAGATGATGGGCGAGGGAGGGCATAACCTGTTAGATGATTATAGTTTAGCGTGCATTTTTCATAGCCCAGCCTGATATCTCGTACTAAATATTAAACAAGTCAAGTAGTATAATCTCTTCTTGAAGATGCATTGAGAGAATCCAGTCATCTACAGTACGATTTTCTAACTGTAGGAAATGATGGTTCTTATTATGAGTAAGGGTACGTAGCTTCAAACTCACCAACGGATTCTTGTCAGGTACACAGGTACATTTATCATCCACCAGGCAATCGGAATTAACATTTAAATTGGACTGAAATCATCGCTCCTCGTGGTTATCACATCTAGATGTACCCTCCAGATTTTCTTTTTCAGAATAGAATTACAGCAGCGATATTAATTGTAATGTATATTTGTTCATTTTATAAATAATGGGAGACCAACCATCTTGTGTCCACCATTTGCATACCATAAGTTTATTGCCTAAAAAAATAGCTGAAATTATTTATGATACAAAGATTAACATAAATTTTCACCTCACAAAAGCCTTGGTACAGAAAAGTCTGATTTCGCGAAACTTGAAGCACTGAAGAAATTCAAACAGAATGTACTAATGTAACGTCGCTCTCTGAATTTGAATTTGACACAAGTAATCTGACTGCCAGACCCTGAAGTTCATGTAGCATTTAATGAAAACTAAATACCTGCTGATCAAAGCTTACAAGGTAAAAAAAAACTCACACCAGTACATTTGAAAGATTGGTAGGATATCTTTGCCTCTGTTTGACTCTATCAAATTCAAAATTAGTGGTTGAAAGCTATGCTTCCAGTGCCTAAAATCTATTGTACAACTTCAAAATACAACTTGAACAATGACTGAAATCAAATAATTTATCGTTGTTTCAAAAACTTAAAGGCAAGGTCCCCCGGGACGTCAAGTTGGTTTTAATAAAATCAGAACAATGAATCATATTAATGAAAGTTTGGCGAAAATCCACCAAATAATAAAAGAGTTATAGAATTTTAAATTTTCAAATTTGTGACGTCACATGCGAGCAGCTGCCCTTTTATCATGTAATAAAAGTTCCATCAAAGTGCCGTTTTTTCAGAAATTTGAAAATGATTTTATCTGCGCATTCAATATCTCATCAGAAACATTACTTCATACATGATGCTGTATGAAAAAGAAACATTCAATTATCATGAACCATGAAACAATAGCAATTTATGACATTTATATTTCATGACATATAGAAAGCTGCTCGCATGTGACGTCACAAATTTAAATCTTTGAAACCTCATAACTCTGTTACTCTTTTAGTGGATTTTCGCCAAACTTTCATTAATATGTTTCTCTCATTGTTCTTCTTCGATCAACACCAACTGTTGTCAGGGTGAACCTTGCCTTTATATCCCAGATGTTGATCCTTTATTTCATGTAGCTTTCTTTGATTGGATTAAATCGGAGCAAAAACGGTTTGGTATGCAAATAAAAAGCACAACCTTTTAACATTGCTATCCCTATATAGCTCCATATAGCATATCTCATAATTTGCCATGGCAACATTAGCTAAATAATAGCTATAGTTTCCATGTCAACAGGATACTTTACAGGCCCACTGTCAAGGGTCAACTCAACCACAGAGAGGATGACAACTAGTCCTGGAATAGGCCCTACAGGCACAAATTCATGAACATGGACTGTTGCAGTGCCATAGTGTACAGATTGTGGGAAGAACACAATAATGTATTTTTTTCCACACTGCCATGGCTGTTTTTATTGCATTATGGGTTAATTAGTGCACCCTTTTAATGATTTTAGTTAAAAGAGGGCGCTTTTCCATACTGTTATGACAGTGGGCCTTTGAAACTTTCAATTAAACCCCTTTGTAGTCGTTACAGATGGAATACATATGATTCAGGGAATAAGATCAGCACAATTTTGAAAATGTATGGCTGTGAATGGACATGACTTGACCATGAAAAAAATCCTGTAGGACAAACCCTCCCCCTTCCCTACCGCGCACACGCACACACACACACACACACACACACACACACACACACACACACACACACACACACACACACACACACACACACACACACACACACACACACTTTTGGCTTCTCGCTTCATAATTTGGCCGTGAACAGACATGATTTGGCCGCGGATGAACATCCCCTTTGAAAAATCCTGGCTGCGCCTATGGCTCCATATTGCGTATTTCATATGTGGTGGCGGCCATTTTGGACGCCATCTTGGATTTGGAGGTGTTCGCAACAAATTTTTTGAGGTAGACCTCTTGAATATTGTTTGATATGCTTTAAGCTTGAAAATAAACATGGTCTACTTAGTTTGTACAGACGGTGAAACGAAACTCCAATTTTCTGCCCTCGGCCCTCCGCTTACAGCCATTCTGGCTGGATTAATTGTTTGTGTTACATTCTGAGTAAATCAGTTTTTCAAATGTTTACACAGGCTTTGTACGAATGATCTGCGTTGTGTAAATAGTAGACGGCGAGTTGTAATGTTCTTAAAATTTTCTGTAGATTTTGATTTTTTGTGCTATTTCCCCTATTTTGGAGATGCTGAACACGAATCCACCTCTTGCCATTTTTCCAAATGACGTCTTCACCCGTTGCCATGGTAACGGAATATTTTCTTTAAAACAAAGTGTATTTCTTATTAAGCATCATAAAAACAAGATGAAAATGACAAAATATATCAATTTAAACACATTTCTTCGATTGATGTAAAAATTCCCCTCATCCGATGTCATAGTTACCTCATAACAATGATGGTTGCTATGGAAACGGCGGAATTTTGAGAAAAATAATGATATTCTCATGAAAAATTATGAAAATATGTAAATTTAGAAAAAAAAATCATTCAAGGCTCATGACACGACTATCCGCATTTTTTGATAATTTTATAAGCTTCATGCCACATCGTTTCTGTTGCCATAGCAACAACATGACAAAAACTGCTTCTAATAAGGAAAAATGGCTAGCATCTCGTTGAAGAGAGGGAATTTAACAAGAACAGTTGGAAAAGAAACACACAAGCTTAGTCAGCTTTTTGACTTTCCGATCACGATGTAGGCCGAGTTTTTAAAGACAGATTATATCAGAATCTTAATTATCTATGGTCATAGTTACCTCCCAATTTGACGGTTGCCATGGAAACGCACGCCTAAATTTCGAGAAAATGATGATATTGAATTCATGAAAAATCATGAAAACATGACGTATATGTATTTTTTTAGTATTTGCATTACAGGTTTACAACATGACTCAGCAATTTTGATGTGTTCATGCCACATCATTTCTGTTGCCATAGCAACAGTATGATAAGAATGGGTTTCTAATGGAAAAATAAGTATTTCGTCAAAAAAAATCCCCCAATAAAAAAAAATGTGTAAACTCTTGGGTTTAGTCAGCTTTCTGACTTTCTGATTACGACATACCTTTCAAAAGTCTGATTACAATCAAAACCTTAATTATCAATGGCCATGATTACCTCCCAACATGATGGTTGCCATGGAAATGCCTAATTTTTGAGAAAATAATGATATTTTTATGAAAAATCATGAAAACATAACATATTTTTTTCAAAGTATTTGGATTACAGGTTAACAAAAGGACCACAGCAACAACATAAGAACTGGTTTTTAATGGAAAAAATGGGTATTTCGTCGAAAAAATAAAAATAAAGCAAATATGTAAAAACTGATGAGGTATTCAGTTTTTTTTTAGGCAGAAGTTTCTGCATTTATTGAGAAATCAAAACTCACAAATTCTTCACAAAATATTCTTTAACAACAAATCGATATACAAAAATGTGACAATTATACTGTATTTAAAACAAATGACAGACATTTTATAAAGCATGAACGTATGTAAACCAAGGAATTGAGATAAATGCAGGGGCCAGATATCATAAGCAACAAAGCTTGATTGATAACAGCCCGAAAGGCGGGGAGCTACATGAAAACCATAATATGGTTTATGTATGGAATAAGATGTCACGTGTAGGAAAATTGAGTTTGTTTATATTATGAAAATAGGTAATGGGAAGAACGAAATGTGGAAAGGAGGAGAGAGTGAGAGACAAAAAAAAACCGAAAGAAATTGCAAGTGCGTGCATGCGGGTGCGTGCAGGTGAGAAGATTACAAGTATTTGGATATAAGATGTTATTTAAACGAAGCTTTGAAAGAATAAAGAGATGCAGAGAGTTTGATATTGTCAGGTTTATCATTCCAAACATCTGGACCATGGTGTCTTATCGATTTATGGGCTAAAATTATTTTGGGGTTGGTTAAATGGAGGTCAGATGAGTGTCGGGTGGGATATGAATGAATATCTTTATTGTACACAAAAATATTTCGAAAGGGCATTGGTATAGAATTGGTAGAAAATTTGTACATGAATATTGCTGTTTGGAAAGTGTGAATATCGTCAATTTTTAAAGTCTTTAAGTTATTAAATATAGGATCAGTATGAGCTATATGATTTGAATGGGTACAGATGCGGAGTGCTTTCTTTTAGAGGCGAAATATTTTGTCTATGTTCAACTTATTACTATTTCCCCAAACTATGTTACAGTAAGAGATATACGACAATATGAAGGAATTATAGATCATAAAGAGTGATTTTTGGGAGAGGTAAAATTTCAATTTGTGCAAAATACCAATACTTTTCGAGGCTAACATGCAAATATTACAAATATGACTATTCCAGGATAAATTTGAGTCGATTAATACACCCAAAAATTTTGTTTCTTGCTTTTCAATAATGGCTATGTCATCAATATAAATGTTGTGGTATCAGTTTACTGACTTTCTGATCACATGTACCTTTTAAAAGTCTGATTAATATTAAAACCTTAATTATCCATAGTCATGGTTACCCATAGAGTGCGGTATAAATAATCCAACTCTATGTGGTTACCTCACAATATGACGGTTACCATGGAAACGCCTAAATTTTGAGAAAATGATATTTTCATGAAATCATGAAAACATGAAAACAAGCATTATTAACAACATGACTATCAGCAATTTTTGATAAATGCGTTCATGCCACATCATTTCTGTTGCCATAGCAACAGCATGACAGGAATGGATTTTTAATGAAAAAATGTATTTTATTAAAACACACACAAAAAACAAATGGTTATGGTTACCTCCCAAAAATCTTAGGAGGGGCGATATCCGTCAGGGGAATTTTTGCTTTACAAGTTCCATTTTTTTAAACTTGCCAAACAGCATCCAATACAATAAGCAGACGACGAAAAACATTTTTGCCTGCCATTTTGTTGTTGTTGTTATTTACTAACCAAACAGTTTCAGATCAGGAATAGATAACAAGAAATAAGGATAAACAGGTAGAGATTGAATTAAAGAGTTTATTGTCCCCATTATCATGGGAATTTGCTGTTTAAGTATTTATTATTCCTGGACAAATAGAGGTTAAACTTTATCCAAATTTGATTGAAATAATTATCCATAATATAATTCAGAGTGAGTTTTGTTTGATATCTTGAAAATATAAGTTATAAACATTGAAAATACTTGTAAAATATACCCCCACACCATAGCCTTTCTGAAATTTTACCAAAAGAATTGAACGATTTGGTGCACATCAAACGTAAAATTCTCAAAATTTCGAATGAAAGATAAACAAGAATAGTCTGTAGATATGAAGAAGTAAGTCCCATGAATAAAGCAATACAAATGAATAATAATATAAACGTTTACATGGTAAAAGTTGACTGTGTTTATTCTAAGATAGTACACAAGTACACTAACAAACGGGGAGGGTCTGGAAAGGGGTCCCCTCCCAGGATGAGAAAATTTGACATACATGTATTTATTTAACACACAAAATGTTTAGTTTTAGGATCATTTTAAGACCAAAGAATACATAATGTTAACAATGACTGCATTTGAAAAGTGACTAGTTTTTTTTAGACTGTTTATGTTGAAATAAAAAATAACTTGGTACATAGAATTGGTGTGATTGGGGAGGGTTTAGAAAGGGGCTCCCCTCCGAGGGTGAGGAAATTTGATATTTTCAACTTCGAGAATATAGACTTTGGCCCAATTTTAGACGAATGCATCATGCATAATATTACTTTATGACTGCAGTTGAAAAATGCATAGACAATTTTGACTACCCTCCCTTGCCAAAAGTAATGCAGCATACACTATAACGCATACATTTTAAGTTGAAGGGGTCTTTCGATAATGATGTATTTGTGAAATTATTATTGGAAAATAACAAAATGTTTGAATGAAGTCAAGGGATATCATTTCTCCTTTCTTTTCCAAGGCGGAAAGATTATTCAATGCAGGGGCACCCATGGCAGAGGGGCTAGAACACATAATTTAATATTTTTTGGCTCCCTTTAGGGGTGGGGTGTTGGTTTCACATTTGTATCGTAATTCAGATCCATATTCTCCGTGAAGCAGTTTTGATGGTTTAGAAAGACTTCCAACAAACAAAAATGGCAATATATTACTCTGAAGCGGTCACAGAAAGAAGACCACACCGAGCGAAGAAGTAAGCGCGTCCTATCTCCATAAGACACTGGTTTCCATTTGATAGCTTTAGTAATGTTTGACAAATTTTCACGAGATTTGATATGAAGGTACCTGTACATGATATCAAAATACAGCCTACGTTTGATTTAGGAGTCGGTATGTCATGGGTCATAGTTCAATAAGGTCATAAATAATTAAATTCTGAACTAGCTTTTTAACTAGTTTCCATTCGAGAACTTAATTGTTTGACGGAGTTTCATGAATATTGGTAATGAATGAATATCATGGTATCACAATACAGTCTAAGTTTTTCTGCCAATGAAGGTCAAACGTTATAGGTCATAACTCATTAAATATGTGAAAATAGCTAACTGGGTATTCCAAAGTGTGGTTTCCATTCGCCTCCTTTATTAATGTTGAACATATTTTAATGAAATTTTGTTTGAAGGTACATGGTATCAAAATACCGCCCATGTATGATTTTGGATTATGAATGTGAAATGTCAATCGTCATAGCTCATTAAATATGTGAAAATAGGTAATTATGTTCTGCTTGATAGTTTTAGTAATGTAACACAGAGTTTGATCTTCGAGTATGTAGGCCCAAAGGGCAAAGTTCACCAGTCTTTATTGTTTACATTTGCCATTTGTAGCCAGCGATGGGATGATACACTTTTGTTATTTAAAGATTGTGTCAGGGATTTACAAGTCCATTACTTCCCTTCATTATCAATACCAAACGGTAGTTTAGTACATACTTACAAATGGTGTGTTGAAAGTTTGAGATCCATACGTCATGAATTTGTTGTTTTATGAGAAAAACTAAGAACGCGACATGTTACCAGAATGTTATTCTTTCCGTGAATTTAAATTTTGCTCAAATTGCGAATCGCGGTTATGTGTACCGTCGCAAGACCAGCGGAACACACTGATTGGTCTAACGGCTAAACTCCGCGCGACCTTCGGCTAACGGCTGATCGAACAACTTAGGAACGGCCCGTGCACGTCGACGTCACTGTAAATTTTGAATTTTAATTGTCCAGATTTTCACCAAAACTATGTATTCTACCCAAAGGTTCTATGACAGGTGTTTATTTATACTAATCTTCACATTGTGAACGATTTGAGCTGATTTCATTCATTTTAGTGTTTTCTGACGTGCAAATCCCCTACTCTGTCTTTAAAAGAACACACCAAAATACTCATATTTTATTTTATTAAAAATCAATTCCTAACTTGCTGTTCCTATGGCAACAGAAATGATGTGGCATTAACATAACTATTAAGAATGCTGATACTCATGTTGTTAATTTGTAATGAAAATACTTTCAAATTTACGTTATGTTTACAAGATTTTTTCTTAGGAAATATAATTATTGTTTTCTCAAAATTTATTCAAGCATTTCCACGGCAACCATCATGTTAGAATGTAACTATGACCATGGATAATTAAGGTTTAGATTTTAATCAGATTTTAAATGATACATCGTGATCAGAAAGTACGAAAGCTGATCATTTCTGTTTTGAATATGTTTACATTTGCCATCTTTAGCCAGCGAGGGGATGCTACGGCCTACGATTTCTATTGTCCTTGCTTTTGTTATTTTTTTCAACGAGTATTTTAACAAATCAATTTCTAACATGCTAATGCTATGGTAACTGAAATGTTGTGGCATGAACACATTTATAAAAAAAAATTGCTGATAGCCATTTTGTTAACCTGTGATGCAAATACTTTGAAAAATACATGTAGGTCATTATCATAATTTTCTCAAAATTTAAGCGTTTCCATGGCAGCCGTCTGATTGGGAGGTAACCATGACTATGGATAATTAAGATTTTAATTGTAATCAGACTTTTAAAAGGTACATGTGATCAGAAAATCAGAAAACTGACTGAACTCAAGTTTTTACATATTTGCTTTTTTGTATTTTTTCATTAAAAACCAGTTCTTATGTTGTTGCTATGGCAACAGAAATGACGTGGCATGAACACAATCATCCAAAATTGCTGATAGTCATTTTGTTAACCTGTAATCCAAATACTTTGAAAAAAACATGTTATGTTTTCATTATTTTTCATAAAAATATCATTATTTTCTCAAAAATTAGGCATTTCCATGGCAACCATCATGTTGGGAGGTAACAATGGCCATGGATAATTAAAGGTATTGACTAACATTTACCACAGTTAAAAAAATCTGAGCTACATGATTCCCCATGCTACCATTGTCTTTGATAAGGTCTAAAAATGACGCCCTGAAAAAAATTGTATTTCAAAATGATTATTTAGTGCTTCAAAAAAGTCAAAATCGTAAGTTGATCGGATTCACATGCCCATTTTCTCCCATAAGACTTACTGTGTGTACACCTAGGCTATTTAAACTCGCCCCGAGTTTTAATTGTTTATTCATGCATAACTTGCCATTGGCAGTGTAACTTTCCAAACTGTTTTTATTCTAGGGTGTTTATTTGTCCATATGAACACTACTATGTAGTTCAGATTTTGACAATTTTTTTTTTAAATTAAAGCTTCACAATGTTAGCATATCACTTTAAGGTTTTGATTGTAATCAGACTTTTGAAAGGTATATCGTAATCAGAAAGTCAGAAAGCTGAAACATTTTACACATTTTGTTTTATTGGGGGATTTTTTTGACGAAATACTCATTTTTCCATTAAAAACCCATTCTTATCATACTGTTGCTATGGCAACAGAAATGATGTGGCATGAACACATCAAAAATTGCTGAGTCATGTTGTAAACCTGTAATGCAAATACTAAAAAATACATATACGTCATGTTTTCATGATTTTTCATGAATTCAATATCATCATTTTCTCTAAATTTAGGCGTGCATTTCCATGGCAACCGTCAAATTGGGAGGTAACTATGACCATAGATAATTAAGATTCTGATATAATCTGTCTTTAAAAAGTCGGCCTACATCGTGATCAGAAAGTCAAAAAGCTGACTAAGCTTGTGTGTTACTTTTCCAAGTGTTCTTGTTAAATTCCCTCTCTTCAACGAGATGCTAGCCATTATTCCTTTTAGAAGCAGTTTTTGTCATGTTGTTGCTATGGCAACATAAATGATGTGGCATGAAGCTTGTAAAATTATCAAAAAATTAGAATAGTCGTGTCATGAGCCTTGAATGATTTTTTTTTCTAAATTTACATCATATTTTCATAATTTTTCATGAAAAAAATCATTTTTTCTCAAAATTTAGCCGTTTCCATAGCAACCGTCATTGTTATGAGGTAACTATGACATCGGATGAGGGGATTTTTTACATCAAACGAAGAAATGTGTTTTAATTGATACATTTTGCCATTTTCATCTTGTTTTTATGATGTTTAATGAGAAATACACTTTGTTTTAAAGAAATATTTCGTTACCATGGCAACGGGTGAAAACGTCATTTAGAAAAATGGCAACAAGTGGATTCGTGTTCAGCACCCCAAAAATGGGGGAAATAGCACAAAAAAATCAAAATCTACAGAAAATTTTAAGAACACCCCAAATTTGTGACAACTCGCCGTTTACTAAAATCCGCAAATTGTAGATACGAATTGACTGATGGTACAGTTGAGACTAAACGTGGTAATGCAAACAGTTGAAGGAAATTTGACATAGATTTATGCCTCTATTTAATAAACAGGAGGAGAATGGAAGGAGGAGGTTGCTGAAGGGTATCCACGCCACGAAGGAGGTGAAACGAAATTGAGAGAGTCAGTTACTGTCACTAGCCACGTTGTTCTCGTGGATAATCGTGGCATGAAGGACCTATCAGTTTCTTATATTGGGAGTGCCATGTCGCAGATCCGTGAGTAGACGCCCATAATGGTAGCACTGTCAGGGGCGTTGATCGTTTAACATACAAAATTCATAAAACATAATGGAAGAATATGTTTTGAGAGCAGTGCAAGGCACTACAAATAAATAATTAAACAAAAACATTAAACATACGCAATTTTGAAATTTTACCTTTTTATACTTCGCTCCGCAATCCGAAAAATGGATCGAGGCCCCTGGTCGCTATTGCTGCAGATTGTGATGACAGTCATGATGAAGACGGTGGTGATAATAATGATGATGAAGGTGATGAAAATAAAGATGAAGATGAAAATAATGAAGATAAGATGAAGATTCTGGTTATGTAATGTTGATGTAGAAGATGATAAATATCAAGGTGGTATGATGATGTTGATAATTATTGTGATCATTGTTGCACTTTTTTATTTTTTATTGATTTTTTATTATTATTAATCATTAATGCTTCGTCATCATTTCGGATGACAGGAACTAGAAAAGCGAACTTAATCACTGTTACCCTCAGGCATCCAGTCCCGGGTAGTTTTGCATATAGATATGTGACCACAACACCGGGTTTTCACCCTTCTCTTTTCGATGAAGTGCGTGGGTTTTTTTACGTGCTGAGGTGTTTCTGTCTCAACACGGGACCTCCGGCTTTACGTCCTATCCGCGGGACGAGGTAATGGGGATAAAGTGTCTTACTCAAGGACACAACCGCCATGGCCCGGCGTGGATTCGAACCTCGGACCTCTAGGTCGAGAAACCGAGTCTTACCCACTGAGCCATGACACCTCCCCATAATTAATTACTAGTGTATTAATGACTTTTCGAAACTTCGTGCAATCCACAGGTTCTATTAAAATGGTGTATATCAATAGATTGTTGGCCGATCGAATAAAAAAGCCAGGTCCTAACCAAAGAGACTGCACAATTCATACGTTGTGAGAAACTATTTTACGACAATTCCTGTATATTAAATCAATTTGACTCAGTTTTCAACGCTTGAAGCTGATCCAGGGACGAATCTTGAAAGTTCAAAGCACATGATTGTTTTGGCCCCCAAAATGACGATACTCATTTTTTTTTTTTGGGGGGGGGGTATCGTCATTATTAAAAACCAAAGAATTACAAACAAACTTTCTTTACACAAATCAATTACATGTCTACAGCACATTTATAACTCACATATAATTCAGGGTATACACTCCTGCTCTTAATTATGGAATATTTTGTTGATACTTAAGTTCTCTCTCCTATATCTTCCAAAATTTGCAAGATAAGTGTTTATTTCACATAAACGCAGTATGTGAAGCAATTTTGGATTTTATGAGTTGACTAAAGTAAAAACTAAAATACATTTGAGCGAAAAACACCTATATATTTTTTTTTTAAAAATCCACCAAAAATCATGAAAAAGTATTAGATTAAAGTAATTAAAAAAACAACACAGAAAACTGATAAATTTTGATCAAATGCATTTATGACTAAATTACCATCAGAAAAGTGTCTGTTACAAGTCTAACAACGCGCGTAACAACCACGTGACTCAACAACATGAACAACACCACCATTTGTAAACACAGGTTTTAGTGTCAAGTCGGACGCTACAAAATGCTCAAAATTCGTGAAATACTTAGATTATAATTGCTTCACCTGGGGCGAACAGATAGTAATCCGAGACGTATGGTCAAGTGCCCTAAATCTGCAAAACCACAAATTCACACTCAATTCATCATTTAATTGGTCCAAATGTTAGTAAATTAAAGACTTATTCATGATACGCCGCTGTTTTCGAAAAATATGCGCGCAGTTTCTCGAAATTCGAAATTTGTTGATGCGCTCGCGAAAATCACCGCTCCGCGCAAATTACATAGCCAATGCACATGTGCGCAGACTTAGGACATCGTTTTACGCGACCGAGTCG
The DNA here is from genome assembly GCA_001188425.1 of Eucidaris tribuloides. Lineage (NCBI taxonomy): Eukaryota > Metazoa > Echinodermata > Echinoidea > Cidaroida > Cidaridae > Eucidaris > Eucidaris tribuloides. The sequence continues at coordinate 13,819 of JZLH01S0525084.1, forward strand.
AGTGACACATTGACAAAATCATCTTCAAAAATATAGTAAAAATGAGTTTTTCCGTACAATATTCATGCAGTAATATTCCTCAGATATGCATCATTATATGAGAAACATAATTTGGTAACTTTTTGCTGAATTAAGTATAATTTTTCTGTGTGAACTGTAGGGTGCGCAGATTTAGGCCCACAGTGCATACCGTTCACGGAAAAATTGCAACTTCTAAAATGTTTTTTAAGTATTCCATAATTATGAGCATGACCCGGGGGGTCGCTCTCCACACGGCCTGCTACGCACCCGCGTCCAGAAAAGCGTCGTAAAGGATCTCTTTTCCAGCATTCGGACGTCGTCGACGTCTTTTCGAAAAAGGGTTGCTTTTTCACCACAATTCGCCGGCAATCGCCACTTAGGGTAGCCTTTTCTCACATGTCACGCCATTTAGGGTTGCTAATTTGGTTATGTAGATTACGCCATTTAGGGGTGCAAATTTGAGTAGATTTACATCTACGCCATTTAGAGGTTCA
>JZLH01S0525084.1:16572-27628 GCA_001188425.1 Eucidaris tribuloides
TCAAAAGTATAATCATTCGCTTGGAATGCCTGCTATAAGATTTCAATTCGTTCGCGGTACGCAATGCATAGGATATATATAATTGATAGTGTGGCGAGGCCTTTAGTCCAGTGATACTATACGTTCGGACATTCGCTGGTCAATTGTTGTATACGCTCGCATTCCTTTGAAGACGCTGCACACGTGCTTGTAATTCGTTACATGGATGCAGATAAAGTATCACCATAAGTGTCTCTCATCGTTGCGCAACATCGTATTATACTACGTTTAAGCCCGGATATGAACGTATTGAGCGGTTTGACTTGCCAAATTTTGCGACGAGAACATGTATTGGGTCACAATTGGTTAAAATCGCTTAAGTGTGATATATGGCTTAACAGCACTACAACCACACAAACTGAACATAAAATAATACGAATAGCACATTTCATTTCGGCTATTTTTGTTTTAAGAGCAAAATTCTATCTTGTGATTTTGGGCGCGAGTGCGCCGGAAATATTAACATTTTCTTACTATTAGCCCCTAACCGAAAATGATTTGACTCTCTGCTCTAGAGATTTAAAAAACACTATTTCATTACAGATGCATTGCTGCTGGTTCTTTCCACCGAAATCAGTAAAATGTATCAGAGCCATAAACTCATTTAACATGGCACTGGATTTAACTCACAGATGATTCACTGTGTCGTCTTCAATAATTATTTTCCTAAAGAGGCATGCATATGATTCCATTTTACACCCAAAAAGTACTCTCTCATTATTTCTGGTAAAATACTAGAAAAAAAATAACCCCTTGCAAAGCTCATAACTAGAGGCAATGGTGAAATGATCATACATATCACGGAAAAGACTGCCGGGGAAAGGAGAAAGTTTGCTGCCTAAAAGCCGCTCAGTGGGTCTCTTCAGTTTAAACCCATACTTCACTTTGTTCACAAAAACGTGAACGACACCGTGTACCTTGAAGTATACCTAAAACCTACCTGATACATTTTAGTAGATTTCCATAAAAATGTTTTTAGGGGGAGGGAGGTGGTCTATATTACATCTTGAGATGAAATTACAATGATGTCACGGCCCACTTTGCCACCCCAACCAGCAAATTTACACTAGCAATTCAAAATCATTTTACTATTTGGTAGTAGTGTTAAACGCCTAGTCTAACTTCACCAATCATGTTTTATGGTTCATAACAATGATTTATTGACGTGATTGCTTATTACAGTTTCAGGTTTCAGTCATCACAACTACTTACTGAGGAAAACAGGGGCAGTTTTTATATTTGAAATAATAACCATACACAGGAACACGACGTAGTCTCTTACCCATCAAAGTTGGATTTCACACGAGCTCAAAAACAATCATCACATTTTAAAGACTTCCTTAAATCCGAAGCGAACATGAATTTAAGTCAAAATGTAAATCTGTCCTTTGGGGCTTGGAATACTCCAATGTTTAATAAACTGATTTGGTAACAATGCCGAATGGTTATAGCAGAATTGTACTGGCCTAAGAAGACAAGTAACACTATAGTGGGGTGTCATGTTTTTCTGCCATCTCACGTATAACCTGAGATCGATTTCCTCACGACATTTTCTTCCTCACATTATTCAACACATTTTCTGCTCTACGCTCTGGAGGAATGCCGCACCTGTGAAAACTGGACGAATTCCCTAATCGCAGCACAGTCTGGAACGAGCATTGATGTCATGAGCCAGACTACCACTGATAGTAACAAAGATTATCTCATCAAAAAAAATAAATTAAACACCGAACAGAAAATGATAAGAGAAACGCATAGATTCAATGATGGCAAGGAAGAAATGAAAACAAATAAGAAAGAAAAAAATCGCTTGCTATCCAATAAAATTGCACATCGCTTTTTTTTGGACTTACCACCACTTCGGTTTATAACTATATTAGAAATCATGTAGTCTGGCTCACGTGAACAACTGAATACGCTATTATTATAATCAGAGCATACTTATTCAAGTGAATATCCGTGCCGCTTTCCTACTCTCCATTTCACGTCACTGCGATTACATGACAATGTAAATGGTAATAATATATAAACACGTGTTGTTGATCTGTTCACATAACATTGACACAAAGCGTGATCCGGTGAATCCAGGAGGGCAGGTTGCAAATAAAACTATTTACCACGATACAGGTTTTTCATTATACAAGATCTGCAATGTCGAATTTAGATACAATACAAGTTAAACTAATCAGCTTTATTATTATGGACAGATATAAATGATCTAAAATATAATCTTCTCCAGATAATGTTAAACATAAAAATACTTTTCCTATGTATTTGCTGTTCACCTTGGACTTTATTAATCAAGCTTAGATCGAAGTTACCATGCTCAAAATTACAAATGTCATCACTTAAAATTTAACATATCGCATTTCTAATAAGTTAATAGTCCTTAATTTTCTCTGAAATGTCTGTAATTTGTACCAAACTTTAGCAAAGTCCTGAAGAAATTGCACGCAGCACTTTGTGTAGGTGTGCGTGAGGGGGGGGGTTGGGATGTTACAAAGTCCTCTTTGATTTGAAAAGAGTTACTTAATATATAATATATATATAATAAATATAATATATAAATATACTTATATATATAATACTATATATATACTATATATATATTTACTGTACTACCTTTCCCAAACCATTTTCATCTCATTTGCTCGCGAATTGACGGTGGGGAGGTGATATAGTACACGCACCCGTTCGTCATACGTCCTGTCCTTCCTATCTCTAACACTGGTTCCGATCGATAGTTAATGTGACGATGTTAATGCCATTGGATAGAAGATACATGATATCAAATACAAGTCAGTTTCGAGTTTATAAAGGTCACAGTTATGCTATAATGCGAAAATAGCTATTTAACTGGATCCAATCCATAACTAGTATATGTTTACGATTTAATGAAATTAGGTAATGAATGGCATAGTATACCATACACCCGAATTTCGATTTTGGATATCGTAAGATCACAGAAAAAAAACGCTCATAGCTCATTAAATTGAAAATAGCTATTTATCCATGTTTCAATCCCATACAATAATGTTTTTTAATCTTCATAAAAATTTGCTATGAATGCACATGGAATCAAATGAAGGCCTCATTTCAAAGTCAAAATTTCAAGATCATAAATATTAAATACTAATTATCTGAAAAAAGTGGGTCGTCGAAAACTGTAATGTTGACGGATGTTTGTTAATTCTGAATTATGTTTATCACAACGTTATATGTAAAAATAATGCAGAGTATATCGAAAGTGTGATTTTCATTCGATAACTTCAAGTAATGTTACACAAATTATAAAAGATGGTAAGGGTACGTGATGATATATAACTTTATTTTGCGACTTGAGTATCAAATCGCATACATGGCTATTTGGACCTAACGGGGTTGTGGCTACTCTTTGCGTTTGTCGTTGTACATTATGTTTTATTAACGCCCTGAAGATTTTGGAAACACTACACGAATATAATGTCTTAACTTGGGTAGCTACACTTTCGAATCGGTGATAAATCAATGAATGGATTTTTGTTTTACTAAGTTCTATTTCTGTTCGTATATGGCTATAAACTTCAGCAGGCATAGTCACGCCCAAAAATGCTTCCTTTTATTCAGGGATCTGTATGCGGTGCGCATGAACATGCATGCTATCTAATGCGCTGACACATATTAATTATTCAAGCCAAAGATAAAACTTGAAAATAAGTTATTTTTGTAATGTATTATGATTTAAAGTGAGATATTTAAAACTGTTGCAGCTATAATTACTTCAACAATCATCAATAAGTCACAATGGAATTTTCGGTAAAATAGCAGTGAAATAGTGAATTTGGTTGGCAAAAGTTGATTCTGAAATTCTGATATTTGTCTAGAAAGGCACATACACATTAGCTTATCTGTCCAAATTGAGACAGATGTACTCAAAAGTATGGATTTTTCTGATGAACTTCAATAAGTTTTGCATTAGCTTGAAATTGGCAGAAATTATGATTTCACATCGCGAAGTAAACATTAATAACCTGATATAATTTACTTGTGTTTCAACACATCAGCTCCCTGTAAAAATTTTGTACACACTATTCCACTATTCTCTGATGATAAAGAAGCATTTTCTCATCCCAATTCTCATTTGAAAGTGACTAGTTTTGACCACTTGCTATGGAACAGTTGCCAAAGGCCTTCTGTTTCGACATGAGAGCCATCGTTGCCCGTTTTTCTACTCTGTTTTCTGAAAAGTAATACGTGATAGTCCAAACTGTGACAGGTTTAGTGGGTTTTTGCTCGTCGATTCCAGCAAAATACACATCTTGAAGCTTAGAGCTCTATTAAAGAATGTGTGAAAAACGCAATTTACTTTTCCGACTTATGGGCGGTTTTGTTGAAGTCACAATTTTATTTTGACATCTTCATTTTTTACAAATGTTAAATTAAGTTTGAAATATGATTTAAACATGAAATTAAAGGATTGTTTACAGTTGAATAATTCTATGTTAAATACCTTGGTCTTACTAATGTTTTGTATCAGTGTAGAACATCTATTCGTCTTTCGTTGCTATGTTTTGCTATCATGTTCTAACACAGTAAGGAAGAAGCAAAATCGCAACATGAAGTAATATTATCTGGTCAGAGGAAATATGAAAGATTCATGATTCTGGGTTTGGTGCTTAACTGGATGGCCACAGCGGCAAAAACCAAGCATACACAGCATACTCGTCAACAAGGTGCAGCTTCATAGGTCAACACAAACGGTGGTCTTGTTTGTGAATACCCCCACTGTGTGGAGCCAGCTCAATCACAGACCTGGAATGCTCAAATCAACGGCCATATTTATGCATTATTGTGAATTTTGCTTGTTCCTGATGGCTAATAAGTATCAATAACTAAACAAATGACATAGAAAGAAGCCTGAGGAGATTTCCTTTATATGATACAAAAATTGGCAGGACCAGGTAGGTTGTTTATCAACATTTTGTATGATGAACAAAATAAAATATCATTTTTGAATCACCTTTTTGACCTGACAGTTTATAATTTATAGTGTCAAATAATCAAAAATACATCAGACATCAGTTATGAAGTGTATACAGTTTTCAACTCGTCTTTTTATGATAAAGCTAATTGTGATAAGAATTAATGCAATTTTAGAGAAGTTGAACAGGCTCATTAAGTATCAAGATGCCAGAGAAATCGTTTTGTGCTGAATAATTGCCCTAGCTTCTTTTCATCATTACTCCAGGCTTGCGGTCCCAGTTTTGGGCGATCTTTGAGTTTTGTGATAGTGTTCACTCCAGGAGCGTTAACAGTATACGTCAAGAACATAGAACTTGTTCCAGTTTTCAGTAATTGATATAAAACTAATATTCAGCTTACAATCGTACCAGACAACTAAAATAAACGTACCTGTATCGCATCAACGCCTGTATAGCCTGGTAGACACACGAGCAGCAAAATTGTTGACGGTCATGATACACAGCCGATTATTTACACGGTTGCTGGCTAAATTCATCACATCCGTGTTATAAAAGACACGCATTAGTGTCAGTAATATTACAAATAATATTGAATCCGGAAGTCATGAAATACATTAGTGCTTTACTATTTTATGTAATATAACTTAGTATTATTACTCTTGGCAAAAGTACTTACGTATCAAAACCCATATACACTACATGAACACAATTAATTTTAAATCATATTATGATTGTCTTCAAAAAGAATCAGACAAGAGAAACTCATTTCCTCAGCATATGAAGTGATTGTCGAGAATGCGTGTGTCTTTTAATTTTCGGTCAAATCAAATGATGAGAATACACGCACTTATCTCACAATGTCTCCCGTAAATCCATGAACACATTGGCAGACGTAACGTTGATCCTTCAATAACACGTTCTCCGTTCATACCAGGGACCGAAGAGCATTCCGGTATACTCTAAAAGCGAATACCAATTTATGACAAATATAATACGATTCACATATAGTAATCCAATGGAACCTCATAGCTCAAATGCCGCCCTGTCGTTTAGGAGTTCATCTCTGGATGTAGGTGTCAACATCATACGATCTAACCGCAATGATGGTGTACATAATTTGGAGCACTTGTAGAGGTCCCCCTTCATTTTGTTACAAACTGCTAAGTAGTTGCGGCATGAGCAATCATTTGAGGTGGCGTAAATTGACTATAATCCCTGTTTTTTCTTTTATTTATTTCAAAATGGAGTAAAATTCGTACAAGCGAAAGGGATAAGGGCGTAATTTCATTTTTTTGATTGCAAAATTATTCTTAACGTCTAATTTGCTGTTCGAAACCATGTTCAGGCGAAACCGCTGCCACATGATGATCTACCTATATAACCTTGATTAAATAATCTCGTTGATCAGTATATAAAAGTTGCAGTTTTTTTTACAAATGGCAAAAAATTGCCCAAACGAGGTTTGATTCAGTACTAATATACCATGGCCGCGAAACTAAAACACACGCCTTCTTACTCCCCTCAGAAAAACGTCGTAAAGGGTTCTTTTCCAGCATTGACGTCCTGTCGAACGTCTTTTCGAAAATAGGTGCTTTATTCAGCACAATTCTCCGGCAATCGCCACTTAGGTAGCTTTCTCAACATGTCACGCGCCCTAGGTTGCTAATTTTTGTTATGTAATTATCCCATTATAGGGTGCAAATTTGAGTAATTACATTACGCATTATAGAGTTCATTTTTCCATACCGGACGCTGTCAAAGCGCAACGGGCAATAATTAACGCGCAAGCCAGCAACGCAATGATAAATCGATAGTAAGGATCCGATTGTGAACCGGATCGATCGATCAGACTGATGATTTCTGATGACCCAGTAGACATGGTAGACCGCATTCACAAACATACCAATATTACGAGAGACAATTTGTTATGCCTTTCATTATAGACTTCTGTCAAACGTATAGAGAGTGGAATTATTGAACTTCTCTGAGAAAAGATTTGACTCTAAACACTCATGAAAGAAGAAAGAATTAGGAAGTCAATTAGCGTTTACGCAACGCTCGAAATAAGTATGTATGTCCACGGTCCACATGTTGGATTACGCGTAAGTGACGTGGCGATGGTAACATACGAAGGCTTGTTAGAATATTTTGAGAGATCAGACAAAATCTGAACTGTATAAATCTCCGAAGTGAACGCAATGAATGCTCTGTTTATCAATGATGATCAACGGCTTCTGATATTCTGCTGCATTCAAATTTAATGATGTTGATGAAACACAAAAACAGTTAACAAATCCAGTGCTGGTCAGTCCAGTTTGACTGATAAACATTTGTGAAAAGCAAATTTTTATCTGAATTTTTGCAAAGAAAACAGATGAAGTGAATGTTGATAGTTTCATTAACCAATTATGACAAACATTGTCGGACCGTCAGCCACCTGCGTAACAAGAAGCAGGTAAGAGGGAGTAAACCTAACGCAAAGGAAAACTCGCAAAAGTGAAACTAAGGCCTTAAGTATAACGACTCATGGAGCTTATAAAGGGAAAAAGATCAGTATGATTGTAACGTACAGCTAAACACATATTTGCCACAAAATGCTTAGGGACGTCAATATTGTATACCTAGCCGTCGACCCCGTCGCGATTCAATATCAGCTAGATCCAAATATCCAATACAAAGAAACTATTACTGCGACAGGCCCTCGTTACTAATCTCAGCAAACGAGAGTTACAACAGGCGGATCGAGTCACACACCTCCAGGCTTCACAGGAGAAAGAATTATGCAGAGATTAAGCAACCCAGTACAAATCATTGGGCAGAGGAAAACACCTCGATTCACATAGCTCACTCAAGATGGACCGCTGAACGTAATGCGCCTTCGTCACGCACTTTGAGTTGACACTGTCTCAGACAACGGATGAATTGTGAAATGCAAACATATCGATTTTCCGCTTCTTGAGATGATACAACTCTAGAGAGATGGAACACACAACTCCACAGGTTCTCAAAGGAGAAATATATAATTGGCCAGTGAGAGACTCTAAGGATTGTTAGAAAAATGAAGCAAAACGAACTGGCTTGGAATTTAATAGGATTATTGACACGTAAAATAAAAGGTCAAAGATCGCATATGACTAATAGACTTAGGATACGAAGGAATTTTGATCAAACTTACAACGTACTTTTGGAATTGAATTGACATTTAAAGAAATAATTTGACAATACATAGGTTAAATGGAAAATAATAATTATGACTCTACTGAAAATATGAACTCCTTGAAGATCACTATTGATCTAGAAAGGGTTGTGGTAAATACTGTCATGATAAGAATTGACGTAAAACCTATTAATAACAGGACTGAATCAAGAACCTGCATACATGTACCTCACAAGATTTGCTTCCTTCAATTTAGACTGCTGTCAAATGCCACAAAAGTAACCAGACGCCGGTGTGCACACAACCTGCTGTTGCGATAGCCTATGCTATGGCAATCATACTGTGCATGAATAGACTAGCTCAGTTTTCTTATGTGTCTCCATTAAATGTGTGTGTACAGCTATAGAAGGATATTAAGGGTAGTGTAATTTCAAGTAAGCCTAAGGTATCAATTAGTATTTATATTCGGCAAGGGTATCAAATTGTGGATTTCCCTCAGCCACTAAGGTAGCTTTTCATGGGTGGCTACGCATTAAGGGTGCGTATTGGTATACGTGAAGGCATTTAGGTCCATCTGAGGTTTCGACCGGGTGGATACAGACCGTGTGGAGAGCGACTCCGTCCCGCATGGTTGGGCTAAATACTAGATCTGAAGAAAGAAACAGAAGTTAGATTGATATACTAGAGCATGCGTACCGTTCGATCAAGCTATGAGGGACCAGCCGCTCCCGAATTGTATTTTCAGATGGCAGATTTTTAGCGCTGCATAACACCAATGTATGTAGGGTATCACCAAATAGGGCTAGTTGCAATTAACGATTTTCAATTTCTTTAAAAAAATGCCCTTGTCGTGTTATTTTCCAAATGAATATTTGCATGTTTATCATAATTGATTTAAACGTATGTTTTTCTAAGCTTTTGTTATCTATCAGATCTATGTTTTGCATATGTCGACAAAGTGTTAAGAAGCAATCGCGAGCGACCTAGGGCGAGCGTTAGAAAAATTCTGAACCTCCAATAAGGAAATGCAGTTTCATGTCATTACGTACTTTTTAAAAAAAAAAACCTCTCGAATATTATACGTAGTGTGAGCAAGATTGAATTATACAAGTGTTGCATACCTCTAATTCATTCACATTTAATTTTACAGAATACAGAATGGTGAATAGCAAAGCGAGCATGTTGTAGATTTCAAGGAATAATTTCACACTGTTTTGATTATGAGAAGGCATGTAAACTTATTGCTGGTCTAACAGGTGTAAAAAATAATTGTGCAATCAAAGGGCCCGTGATAAAGAGAAAAACAATTTTTTTTGTGACGTATGCTTAATCCACCATCAAGGAATAAGTTTAGTTTCAAATACTGTTGTTCTCGTTCAGTTGCTCTTTAATGCTGAGATGATGTTCATTAACATGAAAGTAAAGATCACAATGTTGCCGACTTTTACTAAGCAAAAGATCAGGACCTCTTCCGTAAGAGTGACACAGTTGTGATTCCACCGTTTTGTTGTTTACAAAATATCTCGAGATTAAAAAGAGCAAATTAAACAGAACAAACAACATTTGAAAGCTATGACTTTACCCTTGATGTTGACGTAAACATGTGTCATTTTCTAACTCTCACAGAGGGCGCTTTTCACTTGAGTATTTTTTTGAGACGTACAGCAGCATGTCTCAAAAATTTTGCAAGTAAAATGCGCCCTCTTTGGTAATTAGGAAATACTCTGGTGACATTATGCTTACATCACTGTTAAGGGCAAAGTCTTAGCTTTTAAAAGTTATTTTTTCTGTTCAATTTGCTTGTTTCAATCTCGAGATATGTTTTAAACAACAAAAGGGTGGAATCACAATTTTGTCACTTTTTCTCGGGACTGTAGAAAAAGTGGTACAATCGTGATTTTACCCTTTCTTATTCAAATCAACATATCTCAAGATTAATACAAGCAAATTAAACAAATGTAACGGTATTTGAAAGCTTACATTATGCATATTACGTTGACGTAGGCATCATGTCACAAGAGTATTTTCTAATTACCAAAGAGGGCGGTTTTCCCTTGCACAATTTTTTTGAGACACACTGTATTGGGGAGGCAGCAAGCGTAGCGAGCGATCGGATTTGAAAGAGAAAATAATATCTTTGGGGAAAGGGGGAGAGGAAAACTTAGTCTCCGTAAACGTATTCCATTATGTATTCTGGTTCAATATCAATCGGTCTACTTGTACTTTTTTTTTTAGAATAAGAAGAACAAGAGCCCCGGGGGCACGACGCTCACCTGAGGTCTCGAAAACTCTCTGTAGTGCCCATGTAGAGAAAACATCAATTATACATAGCTTTGGCCCTTGGAGCCTGACCTTTGACCCCAATTTAACATTGAAGTCCCTACCATCTACCATCCAAGTTAGTTTGGGCCGATACCAACCCCAAGAAAATTGCAGGTATATCATTTAACTTCATTTGACCTTTGACCTACATATGTGACCTTTGATCCCCAAATAACATTGAGGTCCCTGTTACGCATCTATCATCCAAGTTTGGTTACAAATGGGCTTGTGGTTAGAAAGTGACCTAGTTTGGGCCCTTCTGGGCCCTGCCCCCTGGGCCCCCAGGGGGGCTAGGTGTACCATTTCAGGAACCGTCTATCCCCTCCCCCTAAAGATCATTCCTACCCAGTTTGGTCTAAATCCACTGATGTACTTTAAAGAAAATGATGTAAATGTGAATTATTTCCATTGGGCCCATGTTACCCCTCTCAGGGGCCAAACAGGGCCACCCCGGGCATTGCCATGAGGAACAATAATTCATGACATGTAGAGGTATCTACACACACAGTGACTTAGCTGAACTATTTCTAGATCTAGAGAAGAAGATCTTTGAAAATTACCCACTTTTGGCCCTTTA
>JZLH01S0525084.1:40873-77206 GCA_001188425.1 Eucidaris tribuloides
AAAATGGTGTTTAGACAAAATGGTAATTAGACCATGTGAGAATGGACGAACTTGGGCTACTCCCATTTCGTCTAATGATTAAAAAAACACGCTATGTGAGATGACCCCCCAAATCTTTAACTTTAGCACTAATTACTTTACATTTCTTCTTCTTGAACATTGTTAATAGATATACTTGTGATCATAAAATCCGTATTGCTTCTGTTTTCCCCATTTCAAGCTTGCAACTTCTCAGTTTTATAATAAGTCATGCCATGCTCGGCCGTCAGTCGTGTGACTGTACACTAATCCGATCACAAACAGTGATAATCAGAAATGAAATGCATTTTCATGGCTGGAAAACTATACAAACAAAATAATAAGAAGAAACTATGAAGTGTTCAGGAATAACTTCACCGGAATTCTGAGCACTGCTGTCATGGATCCAGCCATCGCCAGCTAGTGCATTATTGCAGCCATGCAAAACCGCCGCGGTGGGTGGGTTTGATAAGATTTGCCAGGATAACTACCACGTGTGTTGTAGAACTATGTCACTTGGAATACTGCAGAACGTGATTTGGTCTGCAAAATAACCATTACTGGACGGTGTTATCGCGATTTGTGATTGTGTTTTTCAATAAGACCATAAGCTCACGTGGTAGTTATTTTACTAAACTGTGTACGCTCATAGCCCGCTCGAACCATGATAGAATCGCTTTGCTTTGCTCTCGTAATTCCTGTGAATATGATTGAAGGTTATACGGTTTTTAAAGCGGGGATTCTCGGATTGACCAGCGTATAGCTGACACTGACTTCAATACAATAATAATCGCTCTTCACCGTTTTGAAGGTGTTACAGCCCTACGAGTGCATGTGACTCTTTCCATGATTTATCTTATCATTATTATTATTATTATTATTATTTTTTTTTGGGGGGGGGGGGCATGATTCAGACTTCAGAGGAGGATACAACCCCCTTTTTACTTTCGGCACACGTCCGTTTGGTTCTGACACCTCCCTTCCCCTCTCCTCCCCCTCCCGTATGGAGAATGCCTGAATGTTAGCTGTTGTGTATTTAATTTTTATTATTTTGTAGACAAAAATGAATATTAGCCTAAATGATAATTGGACAAAGTGAATATTAGACCAAATGTGCATTAGACCAAATGGTCATTAGACCATTTGATACTTGGACCAAATGATAATTAGCCTAACTGGTTATTAGGCTAAGTGAAAATTAGACGAAGTGATGATTAGACCTTGTGGTCATTAGACGAAGAGGCTGTAGCCTAAGTGAATATTAGACGAAGTGATACGTAGACGAACTGAATATTGGACAAAATTGAAATTAGACGATGTGGAAATTAGACGAAGTGGAAATTTGCTGAAGTGGAAATTAGCCAAAGTGGATATTAGATCAACTGTTTATTAGACGAAATGATTTTAGACTGAATGGTGATTAGACGAAATGGGTATTAGACCAGATGGGAATTAGACTAAGAGGTAAGTAGACGAACTGGGTGTAGACGAAATGGATTTAGACTCGGTGGAGTTGGACTAACTGATGATTAGACCGAGTGGTATTAGACCAAGAGACAGGTTCCCTCAAGGGTTACCACACTCTTAAAAATCCCTGGTCAGACTGACTCGGAGAAAGGATCCGTTGGGGGCACACCGGAAAGAGGTCAATTTTAACCAAATTCCGGTCAAGGCTGACCAAAATATGAGTCAACCTGACCCGGAATATTAAAGAGTGCAGGCACAGCTGTAAATGGCCTATTGATCATCAATTTCATTTGTCTGTTCTGCACTTAGCAGTCTAATATGGCAGGAAAATCATCTCAAGGAGCAAAATCATAGATAGCCTGACTTGCGGCACGACATTTAAATAAACCATACGAAAGAAAGGCCCCGGGCATCTCGAGAGCTCAAAGCTCTTTCACAAAGTACACCACGTGCGTGGCGCATGACGGAATTTTGTTGCAAAAACGACAACAAGCAGGTTAAAAGCAAGGTCCACCCTGATGTTAAGTTGGTTTTAATAAAAGCAGAGCAATTACAGAAACATATTAATGAAGTTTAGCGCAAATCCACCAAAGAATAAGGGAGTTATGAATTTTAAAAGTTTTAAATTTGTGACATCACATGCGGCTCTCCGATTGTCATGAAATATATTTTCCATAAGGTGCCATTTTCTCCGAAAATTGAAAATTATGTTACCTTTGCATTCATTATATAATAAGAAACATTATTTCTTACATGTTTCTATGGTCATGAAAACAGCACATTCAATTATCATCAACCAATAAAAAGTGGTAATTTATTGAATCAATAGTACATGACATATGGGGAGCTGCTCGTATGCAACGTCACAAAATTTAAACTTTGAAACTTCATAACTCCGCTATTCTTTGGTGGATTTTCGCCAAAATTTCATTAAATATGTTTCTCTCATTAAAAACCAACTTGACGTCAGGGTGGACCTTGCCTTTAACGGCTCGGCAACCTTGCACCACGGGAGCACGAATAGCACAAGCTGGTACAGTCTCGTTGATGCATCTGTGCACGCGTGGAGCGCCAGCACCACCTTTGTTTCATTGAGTCCTAAAACAGGCAGGGTCACACTTCAGGTACAACTACTCGAATAACAAATATTTCCAGCACTCATTTTTTTCTGCTCGTCAACACGTGTGGTACAAATTTGTACTCACCACCCGTGATTTAGCACTTCATTTTTTAGAGTGTGCCCGTTTCAAATTTTAGGCAATTAATGACCGTGAGATTTCACACACATGTTCTTGATAATGAACTTAGGGTCGTGAATTATATTTTGCTGTTATGTGGAGGGGTGCAAATGAGATTACTTGCCTTTATTGTTGTATACGTACTTACGCCGCAGGTAGCTCCGATGAATCCGTTGACGCATGCACAGGTGTACCTGTTGACTCTATCCGTACATGTTCCTCCGTTTTGGCAAGGATCGCTTGCACACTCGTTAACATCTATGGCAATTAAGACAATAAAACATTAAAGACTCTATTTAATAATGTTTCAACTTTAAACTAAAAAAATCTTACCTGCCTGGCTCTACGTGCTATCCCTGACAGTGGTGTAAAAATGAAAAAAATGAAAAAAAAATACACATCATACATATCATATATTACCGTATAATGTGTAAATCTAAGGGCGACCACTTTGAATGCACTCATTCCTTTACATACCTTTATAGTGACAACATTTTTGATTGCTAATTTTTGCATTTCTGAGCTGTTTACTTAGGGTTTATAAATCTGTAATTGATTCTGTTATGTTATTATGATATGTTAAGTACACACTCATGCTCATTATTATGGAATATCTTAGAGATATGTTAGAAGTTGCCATTTTCCGTGAACGGTACATCTGGGATTAATATTTGCTCACCCCGGGTGAAAAAATTATAATCTAAGTAAAACAGGAATGCTGAGCATTTTGCAGCGTCTGACTCGACCCTAAAACCTGTATTTAAAAATAGCGGTATTCAGAGTAGTGAGTCACCCGGTGGTTACGCGCGTTATTAGACTTGTAACAAGACAATTCTGATGTTAATCTAATAAGTGACATTAGATCAAAATTTATCAGTTTTTGTGTTTTTTTTAATTACTTTAATTTAATATTTTTTTCATGATTTTTTTGTGGATTTTTAAAAATATATATTCAATTGTTATTGCGCTCAAACGTATTTTGGTTTTTACTTTGGTCATCTCATGAAATCCAAAAATTGCTTAACATACTGCGTTTTTGTGAAATAAACACTTGTCTTGAATATTTTGGACGATATAGGAGAAAACTAGGTATCAACAAAATATTCCATAATTATGAGCATGAGTGTAATTATATGGGTTCGCAAAAGTCAAATCAATCCACCAGAAATAAATAAAAATAGTGCATAACGTAAAATTCCACATAAATCTTCACCTTTTCCATAGCCCTTGATAAAGATTTATTTCCCGTGAAAATAATTCCCATTAAAATCAAAACTGAATTAAGGGTCATTTACGACGAGATTAGATTTTGATTTGCTTACACGACCGTCAAAAAAGTGTTACGTTGTTATAGTTATCCCTATTAATAGTTGGAGCAACGCCAGAACCCTCTGCTTCTCAAATGTGGGCAGACTGTGTTGAGTCGATCAAGTCAAAGGTACATGTGAAATCTAGAACCCAGACTACCACATCATACCAGACTTGAGCAAACATCTTGTCCTTCATTGTACATTGGGACTCAATCCTGAGTTGGCGACAACAATCATGATATATTCACTGTCATTGTGTAAAGACAGGTCATCTCTTTTGCTGGTCTAAATGTCATCAATGTGTAAATACACTCCAGTGAATGGAAGAAATTACATAAGAACCCTTAGCAAATTATAAGACCCAGGAACTCAGTTTGGTTGGGATAACAGTGACCGATAGATTTTGAACTGAATTCAAGTATAATACAGACAAACAATCTACTAGTCTTCTAGTCCACTTTCAGACTTTTATAGTTCATCGATGAACGTGATATAAGGTAAATTTTGTTTAAATGTTAAAATGTTTACCATAATTATGCATTTATAAACTGGACACATTGTATTGATAAGTCTCATGCAGATTCGTATTCATAGACCAATACAGTCGTTATCACTGCATGATTGACTCATTTCAGTGAGCATGGAGTTACAATGGTCAGTTACAACTGTTTTTCTTTAAATTCTAGTTAATTTCTAATGTTTAGATTTCATACACACATCCTTCCCAAATAGCTTAAGGGCTTGAGTAATGTAGTTTGTGATGCTTTAGGAAAGGAAAATATACTATCTTGAACATGTTTAATACAGGCTGTAATGAACCAGGCGTAATTGATGTGTTACTCTAGAATCTTCTGTTGAGCAAGTAAAGGAGAGTAAGTGATTTTATACATGACATGTTTAGGGCGAATTATTAGTTTGACAGTCAGGCAGTTACACGAATACCATCACAAACGTTCCGCCATTCATGCACGGCCATGATGCACATTCGTTGATATCTATATGAGGTGGGGTGGCGGGGTCTCTTTTTGGATCGTAGATATATGTAACACTTTGTTCGGAAGGTGGTTGATGGTCAGAGTCCGGTATTTGAGATTGGGATTTGGATACCTGATTGAAATTCTGTAGACCCGTTATCATACTTTTAACTGAAATTCTGTAAATTTGAAGTCATTTTCAACCTTTTCGCGTAGTCTCCACAACATCAAGGGGTAGCTTTGCATGAATACTCGTTGCTGCGAATTTATGAAATGTTGTTCCTGGCGCTGACGGTAGAGGTATACGATTCCATGGGATTTGAGTCTTTGTCCTGATTTTTGAAGAAAGAACTGATATGATTTTTAAAATTTCGAATGCCTAAAGTTTTGGTTCAATTCGTCGCTGAATTCACGAAGTGGCACAAACCTCCAAAATTGCGTCCGAAGTCGAATTTGAGTTATTTTCAGTTTTGTCATTCTCTGTCCATGGTCTTTCATTTCACAAAATTTTAGAACCCAATTCTTTCTTATTAAAGAGATAATTAAAGTGCAAAAACGACACGATCATATTGATACGTTTTGTGTCATTGACCAGCGCCCTCACGCGGCCGACGCAAACAGTGCAACGTTGTAATCAATGGTACTTCATGAAATGCTTTATCTGTCACTGGACCCTTTATTCCTATACGTTGAAAGTTCACACCACCGAGCCCGATCAAAATAAGTCTCACGTCCCTGTAAGATAGTCAATGAGGATTGACATCCATCAAACTTCGAGCAAAAAGGCAACGAGCACAGCCAGCAGTGGATGCCTACATTATCGTACATCAGTTATAATTGACTGGTCTCACCTATTTTTTCCAAAACCCCACCGTACCTGTCCGTTCAAAGAAGAGCATGTCATTTTAACCATGGTTTAACAAACCAAGCATAATCTATGAATATTCATTAGTTAACGAAGGCGCGCATGACGTCATATTGCCATTCATTGGTCAATCTCGTAATGACGTCAGAATTGTCTGCTATCGGCGCTGCGAGTGCAGTGCGCGCGACGTGTGCGGTGCGCTAGCAAAATGAGACAGTCGTATCAATATGTCTGAAAATCAACAGTAAAAAAATCCACGAACCGGCACAAGCGCGCGCACCGTTACGCGCCATTCAGTTTTGTACAAAAACTCAACGGCGCGCGCGCTTGTGCCGGTTCGTGAATTTTTTTTCTCTTGCGCGCGCGACAACGCAGCGCGACACGAGCGCTTGTGCCGGTTCGTGAACTTTTTGGGGCGCGCAAAATCGTACTTGCTTTGTACACGAAGTGCCACTTCGTGAATTATTCCTACGCTGAAGCAACATTTTTTACAAAACGACACCTGCGTTTGAAGCGCTACTGTGTTAATATTTGAACTTAATATAAGGAAGATTCGACATGGGAGGCGAGAGTAGATACTTGGCCTTCAATCTGTGCTTGAATCATACAGCCTAACTTCATAACAAATGGCAATGAGCAGTTGAAAGACAGGTAAAATCTTTAATCGCGTTTTACTCGAAATGTAATTTCGCGCATCTTCGGTCGCGCGTGCCACTTCGTGAATTCAGCGACGAATTGTTCAAAACATAGCCTTCAACGGCATGACACCAAACAAAATGGTGGCCAATATTTAGGTTCAAGTAGGGATAAATGCAATTTAGTTCTTTGCTAACTAATATCATGTTGATGTCCAGAAACTGAGGTGACTAACAATATTGTGTGTTCTAGACTGGAAGTAGTTTGTAAACGTGGAATATTTAGCGGTGTGGAAATTTTCGCGCATTTCGCGCACGCCGATGATAGCCCGAAAATAAAAACTCGCGAATATTCTGTTTTATTATTTTTTGCTCTCTTGTTTGCTGTTTGGACTTGGTTTGGACAGTGTCTGCAATCTCTGCATGCGTGGTTAGCTGCTGAGGTGAGGTTGTGTCCCATGTGGTTGCTTACCTCACTTTACCCGTCCGCGAAATTTAAAACAAGCGAAACTTCACCAAACTCTGCCAGCGAGAAAAATTAATCGCGTGAAAATATCTGTTTTTACCGTAATGCTTTTTGGAGTTTATATACTAACGACGTCGTACCTTTGACTCAATTAAATTTGTTCGTTCGAACGGTGGCGCCATGTGTAACGAAGAAGAAAAGTCAAATAAACTTTAATGATGTATAATATCACATGAAATACTCACATCAGCACTAAAGAAATAATCCCATTGAATAATGAGAGTGTGCAACAGATGTGTATTCCCGATGGAGTCCATGCAAGCTTCAAACTCAGTTGGGCGCGATGCTCCGTGAATTGGTGATATAAGTCCTAAATGGCCTTAGCAACCGGGTTTTTGTTTCTTGCCTCAAAAAAGTTGAAAATTGGCATGGTGACAGATGGTTATCTTGTCCGGTTGTTTTCAAAATTTCAAATTCATTTATTGAGAAAAGTTTTAGTAATGTAGACGTTAATGAATTAACAGCTTGCTTACCAATGGCGCAGTTACGCCCTTCGTATCCTGCCTCGCATATGCACACGTAATCACGAATCAGGTCGACGCATGTTGCTCCATTCTGACACGGCATTGTGATACAGTCATCACCATCTGAGACGAAGAGAAAAAAAATAAATGCACATATCTATTAAATTCCTTATTTGCGAACACAAAGCTTTATAGAAATTGGAGGTAATTAAAAGAAAGGCGTGTCTTCTACACGTGTTTCGATATATTACCACTGCTTCTCTTTCTACACCAAATGGAATGGTGTATCTACTCGTATGTCATATGTTCATGTACTCATTCCTTGCCAAATAAATGTTTAGGCTCAAGGGTAAACTTCGGATATATTTACAAATAGCAGCCACTACCAAATCATGGAGTTGGATCAACGGATAATATCTAACCTAAACATGCCTTTATGTTTTTATGCAAGAAATGCTATAGTTAGTTATTCGATTAAACTTGATCCAAAGTACGCCGTAATATGAGTTTTGCCCTTGAGAGTTTCAAATTTTCCCCTTACACAGTACTTGCCGCGGGGGCTCGCGGTACTGCCCTGCAATTCCTTAAAATTCATACTAAGCAGAATACCAAAATAATTGTAATGATAAAATAAACGACTTTTTACTATGCAAAATAACATAAATTGTGTACAGTAATTTTTTTGGTATCAAAATGATCTATTTGTCTATCAAACCCATCTTCGAAAATCTATCATGTGCATATGTTCTGGCTTACGATTTCTTTTCCTCTATTCAACTTGATGTCAGAGAGTGTATAACCTGTCATATGTTCAAATATGTTATTTTTCAGCTATGTTTTTTTTTTTTATAGCGAGTGCAATTATATTAGTAGGGAAATTAAATGTACACATACCCAGCATCATGCACGTGAGAATGATTATACATACGCGTGGGTAGACGATTAAACGAAAAAAGTGAAATAAGTATCTGCCCACGTATCATTTTCCCTAGATTCTGTAGAAGGGTTCATCCCCTACCATTGGTATATCACGATTTTCTAAGACAGACCCTCCCACCCCCACCCCATCCCACAATAAGTGCATAACTGTATGATTCATATTGACTTTTAGGTGGTGGTGGGTGGTGGTAATGGTAGTTGTAGTAGTTGTAGTAACAGTATAGTAGTCGTAGTAGTGGTGGTGGTGGTAGTAGTAGTAGTAGTAGTAGTAGTAGTAGTAGTAATAAAAGTAGTAGTACTAGTTTCCTGCTATTACTACTACTACTACTACTACTACTACTACTACTACTTCTACCAATGCTACTGCTGCTGCTGCTACCACTACTACTACTACTACTACTACTACTACTACTACTACTACTCAGTGTTGCAAGTAGGATGATTTGAAAATGCGCGAAGAGTATGCTGTGATTGCTGAAAACTACCTGGTGTATGTTTTGTAAAAAAAAAACTGTTTACGAGTTTTAAATATTTGAATGGTATTATGGGCTTTCGTGGGTATGATTTACTGTTGGATCGAGGAAGAAATCACCGAGAAGCTGCAGGGAGAAGATGTGGTGTTGGATCTCTCCGAAAAGCCAGGGTGCAGCGATGGTAGCTTTCTTTTCTTTAATAGGTAGTTCACACAGGGTAACTGAGGTGAAATTTTTGTCATTTTCTCGGGTAGTGTGATTTTGCAGCCAGTGGCGTAACTACGGGGGGCACGTGCCCCACATCCCAATCGGCTGGCAAAAAAAGAAAAAAAAGAAAAGTAGGGCGAACCAAGCTAAAATTGTATTTAGTGCACCTTTTGAAACAGACTTATCAGCGTAAGTCACTATGTTAATCAAATATCAAACTCCTTCTTATTATTTAAAACTTCTGCTTATTTAATAATTTGGTCTGATTGTTTACACAAATTGGCAGCACAGGTATGTGCAACAACATGCATATTCCGGTAGTTCCAATTCATTTATCGTGGCAGAGACTCCACGTTTAGTTCAAAACCCTTCTTCGTATTTTCACGAAGCGTCCTCATGAGGTAAAGTTACTCTTATCGAGGGTAATGTAGTGAGTTGAGTTGAAATTCTGGAATATTTCGCCGCTCAGAAAATTGTACCCTTGTTGGCCGTTTCATAAATCTTACTAATGTGTTTCAAATTTTTGAAGAGTATGTGTCCATCGTTGATTGGATTGCTTTGCTTATTAATATCTAAAATGTTTCGAAATTCAACTTTAGATATTTCGTTTGTGATATATTTTATAATGCTGGCTGCTTACCCCACTGACTCCACCCGTCCCAGTGCTTAAATGGTTAAAGTGACTAAAATATGATTATGAAAGCTTGCTCGTCTGGCCGGGCAAATATATGGTTCCGTTTTTCTTTTCATTGTTTAAAAAGAATGACAAGAAGTCCGATTTATATTGAACCAAAATGCATGACGGAATAAGTTTTCTGAGACTAATTTTTCTTCTCCCCTTTCCCCCAAAGAAATTATTTTGGCTTTTGAAATCCGCTCGCTCGCAGCGCTTGCTCGCAGGATTGCTTCCCTAATTTACTTCAAATCAGCAGTATTTAGCAATATTGTAGATACATGCACTTTTCAAAGTCAAACAATTGGGTGCAGAAATTCCTCCTCCAAAATTACCCACGTGGCAAACCGTTTTGCTTGTGCGCCTATGTGTATTCCCGTAAAATTGAATTTCAAATCGGATAGATGGATATAAAAATGATTTCGAATTATTTTGAAAGAATACACCATAAAACGTGTTTTTTTCTTTATGGAGATTCATATTTTCTTAAACCTTAATTGCCTTTCAGCCACTTATGACGTTTATACAAACGCTTTCCTGTAAAATATATACATTTTCAGTATATAGGCCTATCTTTAGTATAGGGGCACTGCATAATTCAATTGTGCTCACTTCGCAGCATAAATTATTTCGTATTATTTTGAAAGACTACATCAAACCGCGTTTTTTTTTCTTTTGAGATTTTAATTTTTTCAATACCGATCCGTCGCTACGCTCGCTCGCGGAATTACTTTTAACTAATCAAGATATACATGTAAAAAAAAAAGATTCCTGTGAAAATAAACACAAAAATGCCAATTTTATTACAAAATTATTGAAATGGTTACTTTTTACCATAAACATTGCCGAACACGCCAAAATATGTTTATTACCCTTACCATAGACGTTTGGTGTAGAATTACGGGTGAGCGGCTGGGTGCCCCCTCAATGAGTTGACTCACGGTACGCCACTGATATCAGCAGTACCACAGTTATACGTAATACATGTCAAACTTTATTTACCGGAAGGTAATTGTTAATAAATTTTAAACCTTTGGACTGCTGAGCACAGTAATATTTTGTATATCTTGTATAATGCGTATTCATGTCGGAATTGAATTAAATACATTTATTCACTCCTTCAAAACTTCATTGATTCTTGGCCAATGTTGCAGATTATATGGAAGTGAAATATTTGTAAACATGAAGTTGTAGTAGTTTTGCTGTTCAGGGGATCTTGCCTACATGGTAACACAATTAAAAAACTGTAAGATATTCCACTGTACTTATGGAAATTCATAAATTGTAAGTGTTCAGAATAATAAAAGTTTTGGACCCTTGTTTCGTTAAAAAGATGTCATCGGGTGATTGGTCACCCATACTAGTAACCGGGCCCCCATTATATTTTTTTAATTATTATTTTTTTATTTAAGAAACAAAACTGTTTTGAACCAAATTTCCACGTTAAATCGTGTGGATTTATTTACTAAAGCTGAAATTATTCCTTATATTTATCTAGAAACTCAATTTTGGGTCTTGTATGCGAATCGTACACATGGCCAAGTTATCACTTCCATGAGTGTGATTTATTATTTATTTTTATTTATTCACGTTTTCTTTAAAAATACAGGTTAAGTCTCATTTAAACCAGAAGCCTGCTTTTCAAGAGAGCCCTGTAATCATACAAATACATAATTACATATTATGATAAAACCGTACAATGACATAGAATATAAACAAAGATAAGGACAATGACCAAATAAAAATTCAAAATACAAAATAGTAAAGAAATAAACAGAGTCCAAAGCGTACACATACCCCCACACACAAACAAACATACACACGTAAACACACACACGCACGGACACAGACACATACATACACGAGCACACTCACACACGCACACGCACACACACATCCGCACTTAAACATACACACACAAATACACACGCACGCATGCATAGACACAAACAGACATATATATTCACACACACGCACACACACGCATACTCTTACAACATACGTCTTGAACAGATATAAAGACATCCATAGTAGTGTCATTAGCATGTTACAATATACTGGTAAAGGAACTTTCTACAGCATTAACCTAATCTGTCTTTCAAATGTTGACAATAATGGACACGTTTGTGTGATGGGGTAAAATTAAGCGTGGCCTACGAGATTCCACCAAGTGAGGTCCGACAGTCTGGGCGTGGCTTCGTCCGTGGATGTGGAGTTGAGGCTAGTCACCCTTGGACACCAGAATTTACAGCAAAGTGAAGTATAACTGTGATAGTCACTGGTTAAGTTCGAATGTGCACAATTCCAGCATTGGGATAATTTGGTGGGACTGTACTGCTACCACTCAGCTCGAGATTACACTTACAACTTACAGGAAATTATATAATGACGTCATCACTGTAGTAAACATAATAAGACATAATTGTAAATGGCATTTGTAATCATTTTGAGGATCAGTGTGACACTGGTATTTGCTGATAATTAAAATGTAGTATGGATTGTCAACCATAAATATCGACATTTACAACAACGCTGACTAACCGGCGCTGATCTGGATGCGATATCCCGGACTAGATATCGTCCTGTCAGTGGTGGTGACGAGATATATATAGGGACCAGGTAGCGTCAACACTGTCGGTGGCACCCTGTCTGCACGGTCATTGTACACGGTTACATTATTCAGGTCTATAGATGTCCCAACACCCACTTCTAGACTGTCAACATTCGCTTGCAAGGAAAAATTGACAAACGTTAGGTTGATGATGGTGGCTCCGTGGATGAAAACCAAATTGTAGCAGAAATGCCGATGAGGTAAAGGACCTGGGAATCCGGTACTGTTAATTTCAGCCACGAAATCAAAGACATTGCCTGATGCACAGAGTGCTGTGTGAGAAAAAAAAAGGAATGCACTAATTATGTAATATAATTGTAATTGTCGGTGTCTTTCGATTACTTGTAACATTTTATTTCAGAAATCCACAGAAATCCAGTTCACTGCAGACAACCTTCATTAAATAGGTGAGAACTCTTGAAATCAATTGATAGTGTTCATTCAAATCTTTCTTTTACCATTTTACTTCAAGTTACCTTTATCCATTAGGGAACATTAGATTTATTGATATAATACTTTGATATAGCAAATACATCAATGTACATATTTCGGTTTCAAACTATGAAAGCTTATAATGTCAAATTAACACTATGGGTGCAAACGGCGCACCGGCTCGCCCACGTGTAACATCGAATGGGTACTATAGGAACGGTTCCATGACATTTGCTTCGGTGACAATTGCTCCGACGATTATTTCATGCACTAACCCTGACCTAAACCCTAACCCTAACACTAACACTAACCCTAACCCTAATCCCAACCCTTTTCAGCCCCACGAATTGTTTCTTTATCAAATAAACACGATCACATTACACCTGTCTTGAACAAACTTTACTGGTTGCCCGTAAAGGAACGTATAATATTTAAGATCCTTCTTTTGGTTTATCATACTATCAACGGAACAGACACTGATTACAATAAGTTTCCGTTACATCAGTACCAACCTGTACGATCCCTACAATCCCAATTCCGGTCTTTTACATGTTCCATTATCTAAAAAAACAATCTTGGGGGATCGAGCTTTTGCTCACGCAGGACCAGCCCTGTGGAATTCACTTCCACAGGAGCTGAAGGACTCCAACTCTTTGACGTCCTTTAAAGATTGTGCCAGGGATTTGCAAGTCCATTACTTCCCTTCATTAAGTTCATTATCAATACCAAACGGTAGTTTAGTACTTACAAATGATGTGTTGGAAGTTTGATATCCATACGTCATGAATTTGTTGTTTTATAAGGAAAAGTAATAACGACATGCTGCCAGAATGTCGTTCTTTCCGTGAGTTTAAAGTTTGCTCAAATTGCGAATCGCGGTTATGTGTACCGTCGCAAGACCAGTGGAGCGCACTGATTGGTTAAACGGCTAACCTCCGTGCGACCTTCGGCTAACGGCTGATGGGACAATTTTGGAACGGCACGTGCACGTTTGACGTCAATGATTTTTTGAAAAGACTTCTGAGTCATTTGAAAAAGGATGAAGTTTAACCGTCCAGATTTTCACCAAAGCTCAATATTTTACCTCAAGTCTCTATGAGAGGTGTTTATTTATATCAATCTTCACATTGGATATGATTTCAGCTGATTTCATTCATTTAGATGTTTTTTTGACGTGCAAATGAATAACCCAATCTTTAAGGGTAACCTAAAAACACACTCGTTTGGTTGTGCATTTTGAAGGCAGACGTTTTCCTTTTTGTGGTATGCAAATTATTTTTGTTATGTGGCTTTTTCTTTCTTTCTGTTATTTTGTATAAAGCGCCTTGAGCATTTAAACAAAATGGATAACAGCGCTATAAAAATTCCATTTATTATTATTATTCTGAACTAGAAAGCCAATGTCAACCTTAACCCTAACTCTTTGTCATCTGAGATATTGTCGCCGGAGCAAATGTTGGGTCACCTATAGGAACACCGGTTCTCCGAGAAGATAATCAGTTCCATACCTTTTAATTCGAATGACACACGTCTCTGAAGTACCTACCGATAATATTTATCCTAAAATGAAAACACATTGAGCCAACTATAGGCAAATGCGTTGAAACTATCTTGTCTCGGTGCCATTTGGACTTTTACAGAAAATCATAAAAGTTTTGCAGGGTTTCACACATAAGTCCAAAACAATCCAGTCTCTGGTAAACAAACCTGGATTCTTAGCCCAGCACTCAAAGTGTTAATGTTTAATATCTTACAAGTTCATTAGATCAAGAATACTTATGAGTGTTTGGAATATAACTTTGAGATATACTACCACGTACATATTCCAGGTGATCGGTGGTCACAATTCAATCCAACATAACCATCAGTTGTGCACTCGCATGTGTAGTAACCGTAAGGGCCATCTTGGCATGTAGCGTTGTTTGCACAAGGAGAGGAGCCACACTCTGAACAAAAGATAATGTAATATTAAGATTGTACTTATATTCTGTCATGATGGTAAAATTGAAGTTCTACAATTTTAAACTGTTTCGAAATTACTCAGATATCAAACGAAAGAAAGGTTACACTTTGAGCCTTGACTCAGACAAATATGACTACGCTGTGTTCTCAATTTCTTATTTTGGAACACCTGAAAGAAAACGAATTATGTTTTGGCCTGTGTGGCCTACGTTGCTACAATTCCATACGAACAAGATTTTAACAATCACATTGATTTTCATTGCTATCTACTTTTTATTATTTGGTGACTATAATAAGAAACAGATTATTTCTACTTTAACGATAATATTTTTAATCACTGTGCGTTCAGTCGTGTTTAATACTAACGGGTTGAAACGCTGAACATATTTCCTGATCCAGTTCTTTTTAGCTACACTGCTTGGAAACATGAAGTACATTCAAGTGTTTATGATGCTCTGTCCATTGGTGTAGCTATCAGCAATGCATTAAAAAGTTTATTTAATTTTAATACATAGTTATAAATACACGCAAAATTACATTTGTAATTGTTTGCCATTATAGAAATATCTTACCAAAAATCTGATATTCATATAGTGTGATGAAAGAATGGGAAGCGTCGAGCGCGCCGCGTCGTGTTGAACCCCACTACTCGTTCAAAGCTTTGTTATTATGATAACGATAAGAACGGCAATATCATCAACATCAAAATGATGAAATGAAATAATAAGAAGAAGAAGAAGAAGAAGAAGAAGAAGAAGAAGAAGAAGAAGAATAAGAAGAAGAAGAAGGAAGAAGAAGAAATATTTGTAGTAAGTAGTAGTAGTAGTAGTAGTAAAAAGTACATCAAAAAAACAATTCACATTCGTATTTAAAGAATGATTCATGAACTGAACGAATATTGGTACATTGAAATTGAAACGTTTTCGGTCGAGTGCGTGGTTGAGAGTTGTTAATGTCTTCCCAAAAAAAATCGCTTTTTGAACTCTGTTTTGCGAAATGGATGGGGGGGGGGTAGGGTTGAGTGACGAGTGAAACAATATATGGGCCGTTTGCAGGCGATGCATAGAAAACATAGAGATATAGGTCTCGCAGCTGTCATATTTATTAATAACAGTAGATTTATTATTATCATTATTATCATTTTTATTATTATTATCATCATCATCATCATTATCATTCCTATGATAAGTATATTTCTGTTATCAAATAAAGAAAAGTTGATTTTATGTAGACTCTACCCTTTTCATAATAATGTACTCAAACAAGAAAATATCACTTCTGTTAATTGATTGAAAATGGATAAATTATGATCTGTGATGAAACTCTGCTTACAATATGTGTACAAACGTATGATTCTCTCACACAACTTGGCACAATACTATGGTCACTCAGAGGAGCAAATGTGAAAAACAAAAAACACATTTTTTTCATGAATATCAATACATTTTTCACCAACTGCACTCCCAAATGATCCAAATAATACTGCAAGCATCCTTATGGCACAGTGACACCTTGACGATTTAGCCAACGTATGCCTGACGTATCAAATTAGGGGTAAAACGCTGGCATACGCTGAACTTTGATTTTTTTTCCGATTCGCACTTTTGGACGTATACATAGCGAGCTCATTACGAGTTGGACGTACGCATAACGTATAACTTATATGGAACGTTTCGATAAGTTATAGATAACTTACACCAACGAATGCTTGTCGTGTTGCCGACGTTCACAACTTATGCCCAACGATACTCTAACTTACCCATAGCGTGGGATAGCGTATCGCCGACGATCACTTGTAGCAGCCATTAAAATACGAAAACTCGATCACAAACTAAATGTTCTCCTCCCACCCAAAAGTAAAACAACATATAATCTGAGAAATAGCAAACTCCTATGTCTTCCTAGATGTAAAACTAATAGATACAAGAATAGTTTTATCCCGTGGTGTTTTTATAATTTACAATAAGTGCAATATTGTGTATGCTTTCCACTATCCTATATTTCTTTTGTATCTTCCAATTTCCCACTTTTCATTCTCCATCACCCGCTCTTTGTCCAAACTTTCGTTTCTCTGACATTTTTGTTGTCATTATTTTCTTTGGAAAGCAATTCTGTTAACGGTAATAAGAATGATGTTAATTCACGTGTTGAATTTGATTTAAATTGAATCATTTGTTAACTGATTGGTTATACAAATGTACTTTGATGATTAACTTTGATCACGTGTCTTGCAAGCATTTAGATAGCACCCAAAATATGCATAATAATAATAATGATAATAAAAATAATTATAATAATAATAATGATAATAATAATAATAATAATAATAATAATAATAATAATAATAATAATAATAATAATAATAATAATAATAATGATAATAATAATAATAATAATAATAATAATAATAATAATAACAATAATAATAGCAATAATAATAATAATGATAATAATAATAAGAATAGTAATAATAAATATTTGTAGTAGTAGTAGTAGTAGTAAAAAGTTAACATCAAAACATTCACTGCGTATTTAAAGAAATGATACATGAACTGAACGAATTTGGTCATTGAAATTGAAACGTTTTCGTTCGAGTGCGTGTTGAGAGGTTGTTATGTCTCCCAGAAGAAAAAAAAAATCGCTTTTTGAACTCTGTTTTGCGAAATGGATGGGAGGGGTAGGGTTGAGTGACGAGTGAAACAATATATGGGCCGTTTGCAGGCGATGTAAAGAAAACATAGAGATATAGGTCTCGCAGTTGTCATATTTATTAATAATAGTAGATTTATTATTATCATTATTATCATTATTATTATTATTATTATTAACATCATTATCATTACTATGATAAGTATATGTCTGTTATCAAATAAAGAAAAACGCACCCTTTAGGCAAAACCGGGGAGTTTTTTACGAATGTTGGGGTTCAACACGATACGACGTGACGCTTCTCACCCTTTCGTCACAAGCCGATATTCATAAATAAACTCCTCAAAAAAGTTTGGAAATCTGATTTTGATCGATTATTTCTCCCTTTGTGTGGTAGCAATTAAGGCATGCTTGGTACCAGCAGAAAGATTATTAAATATTCGTTGAAATGATACCCTACTTGGTATGATTATTTTATGGAGGTAGGGCCAGTATTTCAAAATATGGGATGAAGTGTAAATTGAAAAGCTTCAAAATGACCAGTGGTTATGAAGAGTCAATAAGAGCGTGTTGTTTTATATGGAGTTATTTCTTTAGTTCTCAGCTGATCAGGCATGAATGTCAAGTTCAAAAGAAGCCCCTGCCACTTCAATTGTTTATGACTGTAAGACTGCATGGTTTGATTGCTGTTTTAAGTGCCCATACATTTTGTTGTTGTTGTTGTTTCTTTGCTTGCTAGCTTGTGCACACGTTTGTTTGAATCCATGATAGTATTCGTGTTACAATGCATAATGACCAAAAGACATTGGAAAACTCGCTCATCAGAAGGGGAATAAGAAATTAGGTGACTTACCGAACTTGGGTGATTTTGCAAAGCCTTTAATGTCAAAGCCATTAAAATTTGTTGTGGCAGGGGCTCCTTTTGTAATTGACATTCGTGGCTGAACAGCTGAGAACAAAACACGTAACTCCATATAAGTCCCCGGCCCTCGGCCCGTACGTGCGACTTTCTTGACCCACCCAGAATTACTAAACTCTTGATACATTATTGTTCAAATACATATTTAACAACACATCACATAACTCGGCAATGTCATAAACCCACCCTTATTCTAAAAAGTTGAATAAACTGTTTGCAAATTCCATCTGGAAAGTACACAATAACTGTACCCTATCTATAAAGGAATCGGTTTATATCACACGCAACAGCCAATCAGATGGCTTGTTTCAGCAGTGCGAATGGAGTCAACGTGACGACAGCTATTTCGTCGGACGTAAATTCCAATATCACATCTGACGATGAGTCTGAAGGACTAAATTCAGGATTCTGTTGGATGCATGTTATCACAACACGTAGTAGAGTTGGGGGAAAGTCATTCAAAAATATAAAAGAGTATGCAATTATTTTGTGGAAAAGAGAAATACACTTGAGAGTAGGTTGCATTTATGCATGGGACTGTGTATACAACACAGGACAACAAAGGCAGAACAGAAAGCTGAACAAAGTCAACAATACAACAGCATGAGATTTGTGACATGGACAGCTGACAGTTCTTGAGTTAGTAACATTTTAGAAGCTATTTTAATGTGACAACTGCAAGTGTAATGAATCTAGTGTAAATTTTGTGTTAAAACTGTAAAAATTACCATTATAGCTGTCGTTGCCCATATTTGCGAGTTTGTGTGTCGAGAAATCTAGGCCTACTACATGCATTATTCTACCTATCCTACTACATGTACTAATAAAAGAGTATGATGGCCGCCGGATATCTCACATGGTCATAATGTTTAGATATCTTGAAAGGGAATAATTGAGCCTTAATCAAGTCACTCTCATTATTTGTTTGATTTTGCACAGATCCATGGTGCAGAATGGATTATTATGCTCATTGTTGAAGAAGAAAAGAAAAGAGGGAGTTAAAATTAATACACGCCAGTTCTAAATACTAATAAATTACATGGGCATCTAATCGTGATTTGTTTTCAGACAGTTTACAAGCTACTTGACTACATGTGTACTACCATGTTTTTAATTACAGATATATATTAACTAGTTAAATAAAGATAAAGCGAACTCATGGTTTCATTGACACTTGTCACTTTCGTGTATGGTGGAGAACATATAATAAGTGAAATTTAAGATGTGTAAGATAGGAATATCAAATCAATTTTCTGTAGCATAAAACAAAGGAATATGTTTTTTTTTGGTCGTATGCGTATGATTTATTAAAACTTTTCTTCTTATGACAATAAGAATACTAATTTTATAGTTTCCCTGTTTATATGTATCTTCGTCTTATCATAAACACAGTTTGAAGAGAGAGCTAGAGGTGGGTATAAAAGCAGAGTAAGAGTATCGGAAGGACTGAATTGTGAATTCGACTCACTTGCAATGCATTTATTTGAAGTTTTGTGATTAATTCAAAAGGATTTTAGGACTCTGTGAAAGTATGTTTCAAATATGCTGGATTTTCTGATCATGTAAGGATTCGTTCAAGGCAACATTTCAAAAAAAGTCTTATTGAGTGCATTGGAGAGTCTGTAACAATTACTCTGCATGTATAGTGGGGACGGGGTTACTTAAGTGGATGTAAATTTACCTGAATTACCAGTGCAGATGAATTAATAGAAAAAAAAAACAATGAAACGGGATTAAATGATTTTCACCTAGTCCGTTGGTGGATTTAATTGCAAATACTGTAAGTCATAGTACGAGATAATTTCATTGATAATTGAAGTGCAATAATTCAGTTAAACGAATTTCAGAGACATGTGTCTGTCCGTCTGTGTACGTGTGTCTTGGAGGTGGAGTGGGTTCACGCGTAAGTGGTATAATTTTTTCATATATCTCATTCTCTCTCATTAGTTCTGCAATAATACCATAGATCTTTGAAGAGTGGAAAAGGTCTCAACTCAGGCATATGAGAGCATTCATGTAGTGATAGAGGGCTGTATGAATGGCTATTGCTCAGTTTTTGCCGAAAGAATTCCGATACCTTCACATTCCTATGTCCTTCTGGTGCATACATACCGGGCATACATGAAGACATAGCTAACATGAAGACCTTTCTAGTGCTAAATGTTTCACGTGTTCAGCTTTTCTGCACACGCACAAATTGCAATCATGAATTGGCTTAAACATGATTTTTTTGAGGTTATAGGTTTCTACGGGGTTCTTCATTTTGTGACAACAGAGGGCGGAGTTTATCTGGTTAGTTAATACTAATTAGAATTAGTAACTAATGTGCAAGTTTTGGCATTGCCGAGTTATCTCTTCATATTCAATTTTTTTTTATCTATGTTCATACAAAAAAATCAGGTAGTTTCATGATGTGGGTCACGAAAATGCTTAACTGGAAGGTTTTCCACTACTCGACTGGAGACCTTATACAAAACAACACGTTCTTATTGACTCTTCATGACCACCGGTCATTTTGCAGCTTTTAAATCTATACTTTATCCCACATTTTTAAATACTGATGGAATAATTATGACAAGTAGGGCATCATTTTGAAGAAAATTCAATAACCTTTTTGATGGTATCAAGCATGGTTTGATATCTATTATGAAAAGGGAGAAATAATCCATCAAACTCAGATTTCCAAACCTTTTTTGAGGCGTTTAGATAAATTAGATAGACACACAGTTAAATAGTGGTTAATTCAGCCGAAATGTCTTATTTTGCTAGAAAAAAACAATTAGTAAATAAATGATCAGTTACCATTTTGTGCATCAACTTCATTGAAATATATTATCGGAAGTAAAAGGACGATCCATAGAGCATTCATTGCTTCCATCTGTTCCAGCAACAACTGGTTGTAAATGCCTTGCCGTCTTCTGAGACCTGGAACAGTAAAGACACGTTTTCACATTGTGGGAGTTTCCACAACGTCAAACTTGGATATTTGAGTTCAGAAAATGTGCTTTAAGGAACACATAAACACTATATTATTCAAAAGAGGGAAGCTATGCTGCCACTGCATGGATAAACGTATATATTCCTCGTACTTTTGAAGACACATAATGTAGGAAAAATGGACATGGCAATACTGGGTACTCATACATCTTTACTCTTTTTAATGATTGTTTTGAAGGACAAAATTTTCAGTTCTTAATTTTTTAGGCTTTCACGGAGATATTTATAGGTTAGCTTGAATAAAGGATTATATACCCCGGACCGTTTAAACCGGAAACATTGTTAAATTATGCCTTTGAGGGCTGCTTATTTTATGAGTTTTCTTTCTTTTATACATGTCTAGTATCAGGTTGTCACTTAGACCACAGGTTGAGAGCAGGTGCCAACCTTTATCTCGCCATGCAACCGTAACAGATACAGTCATGGACAAATTTGGAATGTTTTTTCTACCAAACCCAGCTTTCAATAAAATGAAAAAACAGGTTTTTGTCCTGAAGTAGAGCCAGAAGCGGCGCCACAGGGTTGCAGGGGGAGGCGGCCGCCCTATTTGTTCAAACTTACTAAAATGACCGGAATGTTACTGTTTTTCGAAAATTTTACCCCCGTATTGTTGTTGATTCGGCTAGTAAAAAAAATGCTTTTTGTCATCATCGGCCCCCTGCCCCCCGCTTATTGGACGCTGTCTAGCTTGCAGTTTGGCTAGCAAAAAAAAAGTCAGGCAACAATTTTCCAACAGAATTCGCCCCTCCTAAAATTTTACCCTGGCGCCGCCCCTGAGTAGAGCTGATTTGAAGTTAGTAATCATCTGTTCTGCAATAGCAATTGCTCATTAATCGTAAGAAATCTACGCTTTAAAATAGGGCTATGCAAAGAAATAAAAAATATTCCAAACTGTTGTCCATGAAATATCAAACGTATTGGTAGCTATGCGTCCGATCGAGTATATTGGTCAATATCAAACAATATTTCGAAATGATGAAATTATCGGTTTAACTCCACTTTAAAAAACAAACAACGTTTTTTTTTTTGACCGTTTTTTGAATTAGACACGTTACCATTTGTATCATTTTGAATTATTACTTTTGGCGTGACATAATTTGAATCCATCAAAAAGCTAGATAACCCAAATTGCAACAAATCAATGCGTGTCATTATTATACACTCCTGCTCATAATTAGGGAATATTTTGTTAATACTTAAGTTCTTTCTCCTATATCGTCCAAAATTTTCAAGACAAGTGTTTATTTCACAAAAACGCAGAATGTGAAGCAATTTTTGGATTTCATGAGATGACTTAAGTTAAAAACTAAAGTACATTTGAGCGCAATAACAATTATATATATTTTTTTCAAATCCACAAAAATCATGAAAAAGTATTAAATTAAAGTAATTAAAAAAACAACACAGAAAACTGATAAATTTTAATCTAATGTCATTTATCACTAAATTAACATCAGAAAAGTGTTTGTTACAAGTCTAATAACGCGCGTAACCCAACAACAACAACAACACCGCCATTTATAACACAGGTTTTAGTGTCGAGTCGGACGCTACAAAATGCTCAAAATTCCTAAAATACTACATAACCTGGGGTGAACGAATAATCCCAGACGTACCGTTTGCGGAAAATGGCAACTTCTAAAATGTTTTTAAGTATTCCATAATTATGAGATGAGTGTATTCTAAATATGCATGGCGGTGAATTTTTGCTGTATGACGTCATTGAGATCCGACCGTATTCTATAATTCTCACGGGTTGACTATATTATGTTTGCATGCCTTTAGGATTTAGGGCACAGTGCAGAAAATGCAGTGAATAGGCCCTAGTGGTATTGTAAATAAACGATGTTATTTAGTAATACGGAACGAATGAAATTTATAAACTTACCTGATTTATGTTATAACTCGACGTACTGACATTAAAAACTCAGTATGAAATCCACTGCAAGTAAATAATTAAAATCCTGTGTATATAGCTGTTGTTCCTCCGATGATAAAATCAACAACAAAAAAACTTTCTTTGCAATTGAAGTTAATATGAAATACTGCAAAATTACGAAGTCATATTCGTTAGTTCAAAGATACATGTGTTTTTGCCAACGCCTTCGAGTTGATACGCTTTACTGCTCACGGATGTAACTGAGCGTTGAACACATTTCTGACCTTCATTGATGTGTGTCAAACTCCAGGTCATATTATTGTTGTTGGTTTTAATTCAATACTTCTTTGTTTGCACAATGAACCTATATATTTGCACTTCTAAACAAACCTATACCTCTCTTTACCCCGCAGCGTTAGCCTGTAATACTGTAGTCAGTTATTTTGTTATGTGAATAACAAACCAAGCATGTCTATATTAAATGATAGAGTTAGGTCATGGGAATGAGTTACAAGTGTACGTAAATATGAATTTAAACGAGGTTTAAGGGGGTGTAATATTTCTGGTGCAGAAGTGCTAATAAACGTTAAAAAAATATCATTATGACGAAATACAATGATTGGCTTTACTATATATTTAAACAACCAAGAAAGTAACTACCCCCTTTTTCAAACTACCAAAACTTTTTTACGAAATAAGTTTTAGCAAAATAATTTAGCATGGGTATTTCTACATCATTAACTTATGAGTGAAAATGTGATTGATCTGTCAAGTCATGCATGAGTGAGCATGCATTAAAGGCAAAAATGCCACTTTTCAAAAGTCACAGAGGTCATTTTTGGGAATTTGTAATGCAGGATGTTGACAAATTTTGTTTCTGGTAAATAATTAAGCACTATTTATGTTCATCATCTATATTTTGACCACCTTTCACCTCCCCTGGCCTCTTTCGCATATTTTACGCTTCAATGAGCTAAATTAAAAAATTTCCATCTTTCACAATTTTGCAACTGTAAAATCTATTAAGTTTACTGAAAAAAAATGAAATCCAGTATTTTTCAGCAAAATGTACGTTTACATGTTATACGAACATAAGAGGTTGTAACCATGTCATGGTTAAGTGAGCACACTTTATGAACCAAGCAAAATATGCCATTATTCAACATTATTTTGGCTTAAAAGGTGATTCCTGTGACTTTTGAAAAGTGACATTTTTGCCTTTAATGCATTCTCACTTATGCATGGCTTGACGGATCAATCACAATTTCATACAGATGTTACTCACTGAGTGTAGAAGTACTCCTGCCAAATGATTTTGCTAAATTCATTTTGTTAAAAAATTATAATAGTTTGAAAAAGGGGTATTTATATACACATATGAAGAGTTTCATTGCAAAACCCAATAAATCCATTATATGCAAACTGAGATAAAAGACATTTTTTACTGTGCAAATATAGACCATGGTAGAAATGTCAACTTGGGTTTAATGCTTGTATGTAATGATACCATTACAATGGCAAATTTACATAAATCTACATATATGGCATTTTACCAAAATTAATTGCTTTAATTGCAGTTTTATGGCAAAATGCCATATATCCATAAATCGTTTCTTTGCAAAATGCCATATATCCATATTGAATTCCGATCAAGGAAGCGAAACGGAAGCATTCAATCAATTTCTTTCCGTGGACTACATGCTAGCGCGCCTGGCCTGTCTGAGGTCACTTGCAACTGTAGAGTTTCAGGGCGCCGCCATGTTGGGTATGATGCACGCTGATTGGCCAAGTGGATATATTGGGTTTTGACATGAAAGTCATGTGGATTTATTGGGTTTTGCCATGAAACCATGGTTTTTTTATTAAATCACCAAATTCCAGGTTTTGGTGAATTTCTGAAAAAAATGATATCATGCACTTGGCCTGCCTTGGGTCATTGTGCTTTTGTAGAGTTTTAAGGGCGCCGCCATGTTGGGAATGATATGCACGCTGATTGACTGAGTGAATTTATGGGTTTTGACATGAAAGTCAGGTTAGTCCGTGGGCCAGAGGAGCCTACCGTGCACCCCCCCCCCCTAATGATCCTACTACTTGGGTGCCATTTTGTTCATTGGTGTCTCCTTCGATGGGAAAAAGATGTTAACAAGAAAAAAACTCATTTGAACTATGTTTTCTTTTCACATATTGGGAGAGGTAAAAATGTCAGAGGTAAAAATGTCAGAGGTTAAAATGTCAGAGGTCAAAATGTCAGAGGTATAAATGTCAGAAAGATACCCTTTTTAAGTAAGCCTTTTTAAAGAATAGGCTAGGTCTGTTACCCTTTTATCCTGATTTTTTTGCGACTTCGATACCCTTTTCACGACACGCGCGCATACATTATCCGTCATGAGAACAACCGTTTTTATACGCGTTTTTGTGTACAAGCACGGTGTCAACCTTGTAATAACATTCACCCCGGGGCCCCTTGTCCCATAGACCACATACCGCATCGTACAGCCGACTAACATGCTAGGTCTTGGATACAAAACTGGAAAAAAAACCGTACTTCCGATACGATCACACAGTACGATCACCAATCACAGGCACTAGTCAGCAGACATGCACAGGGTACAAAATAATTAAATCAAATCAAATCAAATCAAATCAACATTTATTTCCATATTCGCATAAAAAGTCAGTATAGTCATGCACAGTCCATTCATGAAAATGTGGGCAGGATTGGTACGAACCACCAGCAGCTGGCCGCTTCCGCTAGAAAAGCTGAAATGCACTGCTTTGCAAAAATGCTTCAAAAATGAAAAGTATTGAATACAAATTGAGGACCTAAGTGTTGTATTGCTCAGCAAAGAACGTGCTATCAGATGAAAGGGGAAAATAGTAAATTTTCTTGACTGATAAAGGGAAAAATCACAATTTTTTGTAAATTTAGTGTCCCTTTTTTCTCCGCCACAGTGTATCGTCAAGTATACCAATTTAATTGTCCCTATCAATGAAGTTCGCGAGGGAACTTTGATACGGGCTTTGTACGCACGTGCGTGTGTGCGAGTGTATATGTGTCTGTGTTTGTATGTCCACGTGAGTGTGTGTGTGTGTGTGTGTGTGTGTGTGTGTGTGTGTGTGTGTGTGTGTGTGTGTGTGTGTGTGTGTGTGTGTGTGTGTGTGTGTGTGTGTGTGTGTGTGTGTGTGTGTGTGTGTGTGTGTGTGTGTGTGTGTGTGTGTGTGTGTGTGTGTGTGTGTGTGTGTGTGTGTGTGTGTGTGTGTGTGTGTTTAGTGACGGAAAACAGCATATAATAACATTCGGTAAGTGTATCCCTGAAGACGTATTTACTGATTTTGCCTTAAACATAGGTTTCAGGATTTGGAATTTCATCATTTCCATTTTTTTTATTACCAAACGGTAGTTAAGTACTTAGAAATGGCGTGATGAAAGTTTGAGATCCATACGTCACGAAATTGTTGTTTCATGAGATAAACACTAATTCAATTCAATTCAATTCATTTCAAAATGGTTTTATTCAAGTCATATCTGGCAGCTATGCAGCTGAATTGCACATAATTTACATGAAAGGTTAAAAAAATACAAAACAGTGTACAAAATTAAAATACATGACGCAATTAAATCATTAATTATTTTAAATAGCCCATTAAGGTAAAAAGTAAAAATTAAAAAGTATGTACAGCCTTAAAATAGTTGTCATAAACTAGCAGTATTTGATTACAACAGTCCAAAATGAAAAATTCATTCATTCACGAAGTCAGAAAAGTGTGATCACAGTATTGTAACTGAATTGAAAACAAGTTAACCAGATAAACTTAAAGTTGTGAGTTATGAAGGCTAAAAAAATAGTAATATATTAAAAACACATTTGATCTTAATTACACGTATATTATGTTTATGATGTATGGTTGGTACACTTAAACATGGAAAAATATTGATAATAGTAAAGTAATCGACAATTTGTACTCGTAATCAAATAGTGATTGTTATAAAATTCAACTGACAACTCAATATGATGACTGTGACATAAATTAAGAGAAAAAAATCACACTACATAGAGTTTAAGATTGTGTCAGGGATGTGCAAGTCCATTACTTCCCTTCGTTATCAATACCAAACGGTAGTTTAGTACTTACAAATGGTGTGTTGAAAGTTTGAGATCCATACGTCATGAATTTGTTGTTTTATGAGAAAAACTAATAACGACATGTTACCAGAATATTATTTTTTCCGTGAGTTTCAATTTTGCTCAAACTGCAAATCGTGGTTATGTGTATCGTCGCAAGACCAGCGGAGCGCACTGATTGGTTAAACGGCTAACCTCCGCACGACCATTTGCTAACGGCTGATCGGACAATTTTAGAACGGCACGTGCACGTTTGACGTCGCGGATTTTTTTTAAATTGCTTCCGAGTAATTTGAAAAAGGATGAAGTTTAACCGTCCAGATTTTCACCAAAACTCAATGTTTTACCCCAAGTCTGCATGAGAGGTGTTTATTTATATCAATCTTCACATTGGATATGATTTCAGCTGATTTCATTCATTTAGGTGTTTTTTGACGTGCAAATGAATCACACAATCTTTAAAAAAATGTACGAGATAAGGTATTGCACTGTTTTTACCCTGTTTGTTTTACATTTTAGTTCAGTCATTTTCTTGGGATGTCGTTGAGATCTCCTTTTGGGGGGTGGTGGCAAGTGCTCTTGGAACTGGTTTGTCTGTTTGAGAGTCTTTTGAAAGAATGAAAAGCAGATGTTTTCTCGCCGGCAAGAAAGGGTGGTAATATTGCAAGTGTCAAGTGCGTCGTCGTAAGTTACATATTGGTTTCCGAGGATGATACGGAGAGCTCGTCTTTGTATACGTTCGAGACTGTTGGATTGTTTTATTGTGAGACCCCCACTTCAGACATATTGGTCTAATGTAACTGCAGTAAACAGTAAGGTCACCATGCGGCAAGAAATGACACTTCAAGATTCTCAACATATGGAGTTTTGCATTGGCTCTTTCACAATGTCATTCACATGCGAATCCCATTTCATGTCACTTTGTATCAAAATTCCTAAAAGTTTCACAGTGTTCACGGATTGCAATTCGTCATCAAAGAAAATTGCAGGGGGGATGCGAGCATTGTTAGAGAAAGTGATGTTCATATAGAAACATTTAGCTGGATTTAGGGACATCTTATTCTCCAATGCCCAACTAGACAAAGACCATACGGCGTCTTGCATACGCGACGGTTGAACGGAGTTGCGACATTCAATGAGTGTCATGTCATCTACATACTTGAAAGCCTGAATGCCGTGGGGTGGGGTTGCATCATTTATCATGACAAGGAATATTGCTGGACCTAAACGCGTGCCTTGTGGAACACCGGCGTGGATGGTTGACCAATCTGACAAGGATGCTTTGTAACGCACATTTTGACACCGTCCTGTAAGAAAATCCACTATCCATGGTACGATTGATGCACGGACACCGATATCGATTAACTTTGAAATCGCTAACGAATGATCGATATGGTCGAACGCCTTAGTGAAATCAGTGACCACCATTGACGAGGAAGATTTGGGTATTTCTGCATTCACGAACAGGTTATGCAAAATGTTTATGAGACAATGGGAGGTAGAGAGATTTCTGCGGTTACCATATTGGTTTCGATCTAACTTTGGTTGTATGTCACGCCACATTAGCTTCACCATAAAACCTTCAGCAACTTTCGCAAAATGATCTGTAAGCGAAACAGGTCGAAGTTTTTCCAGGGTTGGGGGGGGGGGGTTCGTTTTGGGGATTGGTATTACAGATGCTCTGTTCCATTGTTCTGGTACTTTACTGTTCTGGAAAGCGTGTCCGGACAGTTACCCCCTGGAAAATTCCCCCGGACAACTACCACCCGCGACAATTCCCCGTTGAGGACAATTCCCCCCTAGGACACTTCCCCCCTAGGACAACTACCCCCCAGGACAACTACCCCCAGGACAATTCCCCCCTAGGACAACTACCCCCCCGGACAACTACCCCCCTAGGAAAACTCCCCCCAGGACAATTCGCCCCTAGGACAATTCCCCCCTAGGACAACTACCCCCGGACAATTCCCCCTAGGACAACTACCCCCCGGAAAACTACCCCAGGACAATTCCCCCTAGGAAAATTCCCCTGGACAATTCCCCCTAGGACAACTCCCCAGGACAATCCCCCAGGACAATTCCCCTATTACAACTACCCCGGACAAAACTACCCCCCGACAACTACCCCGCGACAATTCCCCCTAGGACAACTACCCCCCCCCGCACAATTCCCCCTAGGACAATTCCCCCTACATGCCTAGGACAACTACCCCCAGGAGCTGAAAAATGACATATGTCCTAAAAGTAAATGTTATGGCTTACAAATATAAGCTCTCTTGCGATAAAGTCACCAATATATAATTAAATATATATTCGGTTACCATGCCAACTGTGTCAACAGGTATGGTTACATCCATTATTCGGGGGATGTCGTTATTCCGAAGGTTCGTTATTCCGAAGGCTCGAAACGTACCTTCGGAGTAATGAACGCTTATTTCGTTTTCGGACTAACGAACATCGAGGTATAGGCCAATTTACGTGTTTCGGAATAACGAACCTTCGGAATAACGAACCTTCGGAATAACGAACTGTAACCTTTATTTCAATATCTTCCGTCAATATAGTACACTTTACCGCAGGAATGACGTTAAACTTTGCTTTTACAAGGTCTCAAAGTCAAGGTCAGTGTCAAAGGTGAAAGGTCAAACAAAAGGTTAAAAAATAGTCGATGTTTCATTTTGGGGGGAATAAATCGTTGTTTGAAGTAAAAAGTTTGAATTTCATTACCAAAGGTATCTTGGGTATCATGTGTTTTCCGTTGTCCATCCATCCGTCCGCCTATCGTCTGTCTGTTCATTTGTCTGTCCCGATTCTTGTTACCACGATGACGTAAAAACAGTAATGGAATCGGGTATGAACGATAATGCAACGATGAACTGAGAATGGCTCAGAGAATGTGTGTGTATGTGTGTGTGTGTGTGTGTGTGTGTGTGTGTGTGTGTGTGTGTGTGTGTGTGTGTGTGTGTGTGTGTGTGTGTGTGTGTGTGTGTGTGTGTGTGTGTGTAGTGTGTGTGTGTGTGTGTGTGTGTGTGTGTGTGTGTGTGTGTGTGTGTGTGTGTGTGTGTGTGTGTGTGTGTGTGTGTGTGTGCGCCTGTCTGTCTCTATGATGTGTTGCGTACTTGTGAGGACACGCTGATGAAAGCTTCGAGTTGTCCGTCATGAGAGCAATGTACGCTGACGTTTTACCCCCTAGATAATTGGTTCATGCTTTATCCCATTTCCCTTTCGAGTATTGCCCTGGTCCCCAGTATTTTGTAACGAGGTTCCATTTCGTCCATCTGTTCAACGAAGCTTTGACAGAGCCGTCTCTACGCAGCCCCCTCCCTAGTCCCTCATGTATTCGTCATCGTACACCAGTGGAAATTAGAGAGCTAATGCACAGGAAAGAGCAGCCTAGAAAATGCCACAACGAGTATAAACCCAAACACCTGAAGACATCTTGCTGTAATGTGGCATTCACCTCGATGATATATACTCTAAGCATTTGGGACACGATTGTCGGTCAAAGTGCAACGAATTAACATCGAGTTTTTCTGTTAATAACATAGCCAAGAGCAACAAGGTGATTAAGGAGAGAAAATAAATGTTTCTGTAATGCAATCCTCTGCTTGTGCCAAATTAACTTCTATTTTTTCTTTTAATACATAACCAATTTTAAGAGCAACAAGGTAATTAACGAGAGACAAATAGAATTTTCTGTAATGCAATCCTCGACTTCAACTCTTGAACTCTCTAATGGTCTTCAATCGCTACAAGTGTTTGTTCGTTCAGGGACCGCGCAGCATTATCCCAATTCAGGTTCGATGAACCCCCTCGTCTTTACACCAAATATCTTCACGTCTCAACGTCTTCCCCCGGCTTCGTTTGTCTTTCTTCTTTTCAGCCACCTCACTTACGAAGTCAGTGAACCCGCATTTAGCAGGTCAATAAATCGATTGCTTTATAGTTGAAGTCAATCATGTCAAAGTCAATGACTTGGGTAGTTCTTTCCGTTTCTTTGACTAATACATGATTTGGAGCCGATCATGCTGTTCCATGGTTGATTACCCCGGCAACCATGCAAACACTTTCAACAACGGGTCAATGTTTCCCTCTCGTGTTTCAGAGGTGTTCACTCGTAGTTGTGTTATTAACGAAGCGTTGAGTTATTGGATTTAATAGTTTCTCGACTGTCAGTCTGGAATTCTTTCGTATTTCTTTTGCCACTCGTGGTGATATTTACTACTCAGTAAGATATTTACTACTCAGTAAGTGTTTACAAAATGGCCTTGTTACCCGATCATAGAGTCAATAACCTCGCAGACGTTAAATCGAACTGACACTGACAGTCAAGAGGTATGGAATACACAAATCACTTCTTCAATTATTTGGTTTGAAATCCACCCCTTTCTTATATTTTATTCATTTCCTGAAAGACTTTATGTCAATTTAAGATCAATATCAATTGTGATTTGCACCCGCTGTGATTTGTTTTTCAATGCGAATTAATGTCTCCAGTGATATCCTTGCGCCAAACTCATTCCATATTATTTTGTTTTCATAATTGACTTGGACGGGCGTTGACGAAGAGGGTATATAGCACCGCGCGTTGTATAAGGAGTTAATGATTAACTGATTAATAATTTCTTTCCTTAAAACTGTCTTTTCTTTTCTTTGTATCTTTCTTTCATCCATTAGTTTGCATTATATTTCGCACTTCCACTCCCGATGCAACGTACTTTATTCATATTTTGAAATATTGTATTGTATTCACCCTGCTGATCGACCTACAAATGAAAATGTCAACAACCTTA
Source organism: Eucidaris tribuloides (assembly GCA_001188425.1). Lineage (NCBI taxonomy): Eukaryota > Metazoa > Echinodermata > Echinoidea > Cidaroida > Cidaridae > Eucidaris > Eucidaris tribuloides. The sequence goes on from JZLH01S0525084.1 coordinate 73,029, forward strand.
GTTTTTCACTTCCAAATACTACGTTTTGCCATTTCTATTTACCGCATGAAATGATTCTCTTTCACAAGGAATGATGCACGCTTGAATCACGGACGCACAACCTTCGATTCAATTGTGCAAGATCAGAATGTCGTATGCCCGCTAGAAGGGCCCTAGCATATGTTCCCGCAGAAGGGCCTTAACACTAAATTGTCTCTAATTTGAAATCATTGATTTTTTTTCACATGAAATCAAAGTACTTAGAAATTTTTAGATCCTTTTGTCAATCGGTTAAGTACAAATATTAGATAAGACAATATCTCTCAAATTAGTCAAAATTTACTCTTGAGGTCCTTCTGCTGGGAAAATATGGTAAGGCCTTTCTGCCGGACACAGGATACTCCAAAGCACCCGATTACTTTATGCATTACCGTATTTGTATTTTGTTTTTCTACTTCCAGAGTTCTCGTCCAGAATGATTCCCGCTTCAGTCGGCCGGTCATCGGCCTGCAGGGTGGCTGCCATCACCCAACAGCTGCTGACGACGAGGCAGAGGAGTACGATGGCAGCGACGGCAGAGCTGTCGGAGGCCAAACCCTATGATGAGATTCCGGGTCCAAAAGGAATTCCGTTTTTCGGTTCGCTATTCGATTACACAGATTTTGGTAGGTATATAGACTACAGCCTTCTTCTTTCAAGTTTGAAGCTTATGCTTGTTCTACAACAGAAACAAAGAACAACGTGCACAATAATTCTATTCATTTCTATAATTTATGTTGTTGTTTGTTGTAATCACTCAATACAAATTGTGAAAAAGACAATAACAGCTACTCAACTGCCGTCCGGTTAGCGGAGTTATTATTCCTCCGCCCTCGTCCAACAATACCAATTATACCACATGTTTGTCTCTACATAATATGCACTGTTTATATACAACCTAGTTTGTTCCAGGACTAAGTGTGTATGTTTTCTCAAGGTAGGAAGAAAATGTGTTATTCGGGACCTAGACGTGATCCGGGGGGGGGGGGGGGGTCACTCTCCACACGGCCTGTCTCCCACCCGTGTCCAACAACCTCAGAAATGCATCCTAAACGGCGTCACCTAAATTTGCAACCCTAAATGGCGTAACACATCAGAAAAGCTACCCTAAGTGGCGTGAACAGGGAATCTACTAATTTGATACCCTAAGTGGCGTAAACAGTGAAATCAACTAATTTGATACCCCACTCAAGTGTCCTTCTCATCTAAAACATGATTATTGTACATTGCGCAACCCGAAGAGGTTCACTTAACAATTCATAAATAATTCTCCTAATTATCAGACGTTCATTTTGGAGATGTTATTAGATCCAGAACTCCAGAACTCCAGAAATATCTACGAATTAAGAAAATATGTTATTCAGGACCCGGACATGATCAACTTTTGAAATTAAAAGTATTGCTAACCTGACGTTTGTTTACAGGTCCTTACAGATTGGACAAACTTCACGAAGCGACCGTCGACAGATTTCGTAACTTTGGCCCAATTTTCAAGGAAACCCTGGCGGGCGTCACCCACGTCCACATCATCGATCCCACCGACGTTAGGGAACTGTTCAAAAACGAAGGAAGAAATCCGAAACGAACTCCCATCGACGCCATGGTCAAGTACAGGCAAACGAGGAGAAGGCACATCGGCATGGCAAACATGTAAATATTTAGTTTCTTCATTTTTTTGTTTCGTTGTTATATAAAATACTCATTTTAATAAAATCACTATACTGTGGTTACATTGTAATATTGTGGAGGTAGTTCTCCCCCCCCCACCAATTTTTCCACCATTTACACTTACGCCACATGATAAAACTAAATTTTCTTTTCCATCCCTCGCGCAAAAGGTGTAGTTCAAACCTTATTTCATTCTCAAAGATATCTCGTGTGATTGCTGATTGTGTACGCGTGACGTGATCACTGATCTTTCTTTTATACATGTATATGTCAAAATGAAATAAGTATGTCAAGATATATCATAACAATATTATTATATTATATAACATATGATTTTATTGTCACAAAATATAACACACCAAACATATTCAAACATATAATCTATGTATAATCGTCATTTATTTGTATAACAGAGAAGGTGATGAGTGGCAGAGGCTCCGCAAACCCGTCCAGCATTTACTGATGAAGCCGCAGAGCGTCAGCGCCTACATACCGGTCATGGAGGAGTGTGCAGAAGACTTCGTCACATTGGTGAAGGACTCGAGAGACTGCACGACTGGGGAGGTCCCCGACTTCAACCACCAGGTCCAAAGGTGGACGCTTGAATGTAAGTCTCTTCCCGGATCGACGATGATCGTGATCAAGACAGTGATTCTAATTAACTGAAAGTTCCGTTAATACAATATACGCGAAGAAAAATAGGTTGGATTTTGCACCTTTAGCAATGTTACGCTGGGAGCACTTTTTACGGGTGCAATTTTGCACCTTTCAGACCAATGTTACACTGGGAACACTTTTAAAGGTTCAACTTTACAACTTTAGAGGTCTGAAAGGTGCAAAGTTGCATCTGTAAAGGAACTCCCAGGTGATATTGGTCTGCACCTTTATAGGTGCAAAGTTGAACCTATTTTTCTTGGTGTGCATGTACACCATCTTTGCCAACTGAACACAGTTAAAACAGATCATTAGAGAAAGAAAACAGTAGGAATGTAGAAACGAGAGCTTGGTCAGATATGGGCGCAATATAGAAAGAAAAAGTATTAGTTCTAAAAACAATGGTGGGGCAATTTTTGCCATGATTCGAAAATAGAACATGATCACTTGAAAATTTCCAAAGGCTTATCATCTTCCCCCGCCACCTCTGCCGCCTGTAAGTCGATATGATTCGAAGACCTTAAGGTTTGCTTTCTGAAGGAAAATTGAACTGAATACTTGTCTGATTCTTAACGTTTAGGCTTAGTGAACAAATAGAACTGGAGCCACCTCCTTCCCCTTCTTCCGATTAGCATTTGGAACAAAGTGAGTCAGCCATCTACATACGATAAAAAAGTCACTGGCTTTGTTGAACTCTTGTTGATATGTCTTTGCGTTAAATCCCAAATCATATGTTCTCATCTGTTCTCTTTAATGTCCAGCCGTTTGTGCTGTAGTTTTTGACTCGAGAATGGGATGCCTGACCCCTGGCTTGGATAACAACCCAGAAGCGCTGGAACTCATCGTATCGGTGGAGAACTTTTTCGACAGTCTCAAAGACTTAACGTTCAGTTTTCCATTCTGGAAATTTGGCATCACAACAAAAGCTTGGAAGAAATTCACAGATGCTCAGGACTACTTTTTCAGGTATTTTAGTCCCTCTTCATATGACTAATCTAGTCCCTCTTCATATGACTAATCTTATCTTAGACTGGTAATTGCAATTTCACAAATAACGTAATATTAAATTAAAGTGTGTTCTATAAAGTTTTGAAAAGATCATCATCCAAACTCCGGAGGAAAATGACCGAACATAAATTAGTGTGGGAATATCAACTCCGTAAACAACATTTTTGGTAAGAAACAATTGACGTTGAAAACCGTAGAAACGATTTTAGTGCCATGATCTGTGTGTTTATTCTTACTCCACGTACAATATTCCTATAGATGTGTCTCTTTCTCTCTCTCAAATGATTTTCGCTACCATTTTCCCACAATGTTCTACAGAACGTCAAAGAAATATGCCTCGATGACACTAGAGAAGATGAAGGCAGCGTTTGGTGGCGATCAGAAGGAAAATGAAGGGACCTTTCTGGAGTGTCTTCTCGCCAGGAGGGATTTCAATATCGATGATCTTTGCGACCTGATGAACGATCTCATGATTGCAGCAATTGAAACGGTGAGTGTTTGATATCACCTTAGACCTATCCAGAAAAAGTCATAGCTGAATAATCTATTTCAGTGTATTTTATGTATTGCTTACTCAGATCTGACGGATCTTTGACTAGGAATCATTTCAAATGGAGACTTACGAGATTCTATTCGAAATCTGATTAAATTGATTCGTTTATTTTACTCTAGATTCTGATCATGCTTGAATAGAATTTATGCAGCATTGGATCAGATTATAAATAGAAATCTCATAAGTCCCAATGTGAAACGATTCCTATTCAAAATTATTACTTTGTTGTATAGAGTGATATGATATTTGATCCAGCAACTATTTTACTCACCGGTGT
>JZLH01S0525172.1:0-10269 GCA_001188425.1 Eucidaris tribuloides
CTAAATGCCACAATCATTTGTGGTGCGAGTAATGTCCCACTGAGCGCTGCATGCCGCGTCGGCAAAACTTCGCCGGGTGGTGGGGTGGTAGATTGAACGGTTTCTGGTGGTGATACAACATCATATTTTGCAGAATCTCGTCTTCTTTATGCAATATACGCGACACACGCCCGTCCTTTTGTTGTGGACTTTTTCTTTAATTACCGCTTTCAATACATGAAAGTAATTTGCACATTTAACCTTTCAAGTTTATAGTATAGGTTGCTATTGGCGGCGACAATACCATTCCCGCCGCTACTTACGCAAAAATAGCACAAACAGGATCCGGGTCTTTTGATAAAAAAAATACCTGTTGACATTTTTTGCCATTAACACAGCGTCCCTATTAAGACAATTCACTGCAAAATATTCAAGTTCATAAAAAGGTGCAGGCAGTAGAACACTATACAGTTTACCCACAATATAAACCGATCCATAGGGCCTACATGACTTTTGTATGTCACACTTTATTTTAACATCATATGGAGCCGAATATTACCACTGACAATTAATTTCCAATTGTAAAAGCAAGCACCCGAAATTTGTTTTAGTATCATATGAGTCCGAATTGGTCGGTATCCATAATTTATTTCCGATCGGGAAACAATTACCCTCGACATTTCTAAATATAATTTATGTACACCCTTTTTCCTCGATATATAAACGTTTTTATTTTAACTGGTTAGGTCCGACCAGTAAAATTGACCGACAGTGAACTTTACAGGTCCCCGGACCGTCGTATCTGCGGCACTCCAGCCAAACGGCAATACTGTTATCGATCAAGACGTTTGACAGAAAAAATATCGATAGCGCAATCGATCGATTGATAGTATCGGATGATCGAGTAGTCTATGCCAAGTCGTTTGTCACTTTATTTGTTGTTTGAATTTCACATTCAAACCTCAATAAATAAAAAACGGAGTGATCATAAATGCTAATATTTTGCAGAGGGCATGGCACAATTATATTCTATATGTATAGCAAATGAATTTCTCAGGGTGTTGGTTCCCTTTAAACCCGCATTAATCACGGAAAATGTAATTTTGCAGCAACACTGTAATATGTTAATTATATGCAAATTGCAACTGGTTTCCAACTGGTTTCAACTGGTTTTAACTGGTAATCTCTAAAATTTGCTAAATATATGTCTTTGTCATTTTTATAGTTATTGTAATGATATTGTAGAATATTTTATCCATCATAAACATTATTATAAATACATTTCCGTCAACTAATAATTCTAAATATGAATTATGCAGAGTTTTTTTTTTAATGTAAGTGGAACCATACTGACTTTAAGATTTACTCGGATTCAACTGGGACCAGTATAGATGTACTGGTTTCAACTGGGACCAGTAGATGTACGCATTCCGACTGGGCTCCATTCATGTAGGCCTACTGGTTTTAACTGGGACCAGAAGATATACTGGTTTTAAGTGGGACCAGTAGATATACTGGTTTCAACTGGGACCAGTTGAAAACTATTGGTTTCAACTGGGGATTCAATTGGGGATTCAATTGGGACCAGTAGATGTACTGGTATTAACTGGGGCCAGTAGATACACTGGTTTCAACTGGGACCAGTAGATATACTGGTTTCAACTGGAACCAGTTGATCTACTGGTTTCAACTGGGACCAGTTGTCAATCTACTGGTTTCAACTGGGACCAGTTGAAAACTATTGGTTTCAACTGGGACCAGTTAAAAACCTACTAGTTTCAACTGGGACCAGTTAAAAACCTACTGGTTTCAACTGGGACAAGTTAAAAACTTAAGTGGTTTCAACTGGGACCAGTTGATAACTGGTTATATCTTGGATCTTTACTGGTTTATATTGGTTTCATTTTTGATTTCAACTGGGGCCAGTTGTTAACTGGTTTCAATTCTACTGGTTTCAACTGGTACCAGTTGATACCAGTTCAATCCCATTAAAACCAGTTGAGACCAGTTGAATTTCCAACTGGTTTTCAACTGGTGTCAACTGGGTTTTCGACCTGGGTTGTCTTAATTTTGAAATATGTTTATTCAAATAGGAAAGGGAGAAATCACAATTGTGCCACTTTTACTATAATCCCTTGTATAAGGGCAAGTCCAAGCTATATTTGCTTTCACAAATTTCCAAGATGCCAATTTTTCAACTTAGTGCAAATGAGTTGAGTTAGGTATCAAGTTAAAGCTAAAACATTAAATTTTTATGAACTGAGCAAAAAAAAGTTGAAATCTGTACTCCGTTAGTGTAGTAATCAATTAATACATTTGCGTAAATAATGAGTCATGGTAACGCGTGGGACATTACTGAATACATCATATTTGAATATATTTCTGTTGTTTGCAACATTTATGACCAACCAGGTGCAGGGTCATATAGTATAAGGGAAGGGTTACTTACGCAAGGAATTTCATTTCATCAACTAATATATGCAAATGAGGGACGTTCCAAAATTTGCATGTCCCACGTGTTACTTTTTTGGGACAATTTGTTTTAATTACTTTCAGATGCAACATTGAATTTGAATGGAATTTTCCAAAGTACCAATTTACCTTGGGGCATGCCTAATACATAACACAAAAATATGTATGCAATTAACATAACTGACTAATTAGTTTTGGTAATGCGTGGGACAATGTGGTAACGCGTGGGACATAATGCACATTTTTGTAAAGAATCTTCAATATAAATGTCATTCTTGTTCCTCTAAATATGTTTTAAAACCTTACATAATGGACCAAGGAATACAATGACCATCCTGAGGTCACCTGAGGTCTTGCAAACTCTCTGTGGTGCCCACAGAAAAAAACATCAATTATACAATATTTTTGCTTTTCCAGCCTGATATCTGGGCATCAACGGAGCCACGTGAATCAGTCGAGAAACTTTGCATCCTCTTGCCATATAGCTGATTTTGCCAAGTTAATTGATAGCCATAATGTGTCTCACCCTAGTACATGTATGTTAACATTTGACCTTACAGAGTATTTTACCTATGACCCCAATTTAATATTGCGGTCTGTATGCATGTAGGGCATCTACATGTAGTTACAATGGGCTGATAGATACCAAGCCCAGTAGAAAAATTGCAGGTATATTCTATGATTTGATCTCAATTGACCTTTGACCTACATATGTGACCTTTGACCTCCAAATAACATTGAGGTTCCTGTTAAGTATCTACAATCCAAGTTTGGTCACAAATGGGCTTGTGGTTAGAAAGTTACCTAGTTTTGGCCCTTACGGGCCCTGCTTTTTTGGGCCCCCAGGGGGCCCAGGTGTACCATTTCAGGAACCCTCTATTCCCTTACCCTGAGGATCATTCCCACCAAGTTTGGTCTAAATCAATTGATGCACCTAAAAGAAAATGATATTAATGTGAATTATTCCCATAGGTCCCTGCCCCCAACCTGTCAACCTGTTGCCCCCCCCTCCCCCCGGGGCCAAACGGGGCCACCCTGGGCATTGGCATGAGGAACATTAATTCATCACGTACAGCATATAGGTATCTACATAATGTGACAAAGCTAAACTATTTCTGTATCTAGAGAAGAAGATATTTGAAAATTACCTCTTTTGGCCCTTTAGGGCCCTACCTGGTCCCCTCCCCCCCCCACTCCGGGGGTGTACCATCCCAGAACCATTGAATCCCCACCCTTTAAAGATCATTCCTGCCAAGTTTTGGCTAAATCCAATAAATATTCAATGCATAATATGCATGGGAAAAATTGTCCCACGCGTTACTTGTTCCACGCATTACCATACATGCTTTTGTAAACTTGACCTTGCAACAAAACTAGAAGCTGTATGTCCATGAAAGTTTGTACTTAACATGTTGGTTAGTTGGATCTAACCAAATTGTATTTTGCTTTTTAAATTCATAGAGTTTTGAGAATAAAATCAAGGTAAAAAAAGCTGCATTTTTGTGGTCCCACACGTTACCAATGAATAAATTAATATACATTAATTAAAAAGTGAGTGATTTCATTTATTATTTCTATTGTGGGTAAAGATCCTTAGTACAACCCAAGGATTGGGGTTTCATCATACCATATGGGGAAAGGGCCTGTTTTTGCTTCTGATGTCCCACGCGTTACCACCGCAAAATAGCTTGGACTTGCCCAAAAGTGACACAATTGTGATTCCACCCTTTTGTTATTTACAAGATACATCTCGAGATTAAAACACATAAATTGAACAGAACAAATAACAATTGGAAGCTAAGGCTTTGCCCTTGACGGTGATGTAAGCATCATGTCACAAGAGTATTTTGTAATTGCCAAAGAGGGCGCTTTTATACTTGCACAATTTTTAAGACATGCTGCAGTACGTCTCAAATATTGTACAAGTGAAAAGTGCCCTCTCGGACAGTTTAAAATACTCTTGTGACATAATGTTTACATCAACGTCAAGGTCTCAAGGACAAAGTCTTAGCTTTCAATTGCTGTTTCATTTATTCAAATTGCTTGTTTTCATCTCGAGATATCTTGTAAACACCAAAAGGTTGGAATCACAATTGTGTCAATTTTACGGGATGAAGGCCTGAAGCTAATTGACTGTAGTAAAAGTGGCACATTTGCAATTTTACCTTTTCGTTGTTAACTAATCTCAGGATAAAAACAAGCAAACTGAACAGAAACGGTATTTGAAAGCTAAGACTATGCCCTTGATGGTGTAAGCATCACATCACAAAAATGTTCTTCTCATTACCAAAGAGGGCGCTTTCGACTTGCGCAATTATTTTTGAGACACACTGTACATTGTTTGTATTCTCAAAAACTTTATACAACGTATGAATAATTAAAATTTGAACATTGTATTGTTATGTGCCGGTCTTTAGTTGGATTGAATGTGAGCAAAAATGGTTTGAGGTGAAAATAAAAACCAACCTTTAAAGGCATTGTATAACAATTTTTCCAGTTTAAAAAATCTGAGTTTCATGATTCCCCATGCTACCAGTTTCTCTGATACAGTCTAAAAATGAAGCCCTGAAAAAAATTGCAGTTTAAAACAATCATTAAGTGCTTTAAAAAAGTAAAAATCATTGAGAGACCATTCCAGCTTTCACCCATAGACTGCTGAGTTGCAGAATTTCCTATCGGCTGAGAATAATGTGCCAATTTGTATCTGCACATATTGCACTAGTGACAGCATAACTGTCCAAACTTTTGTGTTCTAGGGTGTTTATTTGTCCATTCAAACACTGTCAGATATGTCAGATAGCAAAGTTTGACAATTATTTAAACGGGTCTTCCACAGTGGTATATAGCATCTGTAAGTAAATGACGACATGCTGGGAGGGCCTCATTTTTATTTCTGGGAAGGTGGAAAACAACACTGTATAAACTAGAAATATCACTGATGATGATTAATAAACTGTTACCACGGCAACGCAGTTTCCAACACATAAAAGACACCCCAAAGTCCAAGATCAATGTTTGTGCCAAATCTCATGAGCATTGGTCAAAAACTGGAAAAGTAGTTTAATCCACAAGATTTTTACCAAATTTATTGCCATATTATGCCGTTACCATGGCAACACAGTTTCCGACACATGCAAAAAATATGTCTTGCACATCTTCACCCCAAGACCAATGTGTGTCCCATATCTCAAGAGCATTGGTTAAAAACTGAGGAAGTATAGTTCGATCCGCAATATTTGAAATGGACCGCCTGCCCGATCGTATGCTGATATACCCCCTTCAAACTTCATTTCACAAGGGTATACATGTAAAAGCAGTAAATAGTAGGGCTGTCAACTTCTTGGAATGACTTGGACGGACATTCACTTTTACCTGCCAATTTTTTTTTGTACTAGCCAAATTACTAGCCAAACAACTTCTGACAAACAGGGGGTAGGGGGCCTACGACGACCAAAACCATTTTTTGCCCGCCAAAAAAATTTTTACCCGCCAAATTACTAGCCAAACAACTTCTGATAAACGGGGGGCAGGGGGACGATGCCGACCAAAACTATTTTTTGCTTGCCAAAAATTTTTTTACCTGCCAAATTACTAGCCAAACAGTTCGTTTGTTCACTTTAAAACATTTGGCGGGAGTGTTTTTCATAAGGCGGGAGATTGGTGGGACGGCGGGAGGAGACTCCCACCAAAAGGCATAGTCACACCTTGACGATTTAGCCAACGTATGCCTGACGTATCAAATTAGGGGTAAAACGCTGGCATACGCTGAACTTTAATTTTTTCTGATTTGCACTTTTGGACGTATACATAGCGTGCTCATAACGAGTTGGACCTACACATAACGTATAATTTATATGGAACGTTTCGATAAGTTATAGATAACTTATACCAACGAATGCTTATCGTGTTGCCCGACGTTCACACACTTATGCCCACGATATCTAACTTTTAACCCATCAGCCGTGGGTAAGCGTATCGCGACGATCACTTTGTAGGAGCCATTAAAATACAAAACTCGTATCAACAACTAATGTTCTCCTCACCCAGAGTAAAACAAATATATCCTGAGTAAATACAACATCCTGTGTCTATCCTAGATGTAAAACTAATAGACATAAGATAGTTTTATCCCGTTGTGTTTTTATAATCATAAGTGCATACTGTGTACTGGTATGCTTTCCACTATAGATTTTTTTGTATTTCCAATTTCCCCGTTTTCATCTCGCCTCATCCGCTCTTTTTCCAACTTTCCGTTTCTCTGACATTTTTTGTTGATCATATTACTTTTCTTTGGAAAAAACAATTCTGTTAACGATAATAAGAATGATGTTAATTCTATACGTTGAAATTTGATTCATTTGTTAACTGATGGTTATCAATGTAACTTTGAGTGATTACCTTTGATCACTGTGTCTTGCAAGCATTTAGATAGTCGCAAATGTGCATAGTAATAATTGCATAATAATAATAATATAATAATAATATTAATATGCGTTGTTTTATATAGTGATTTTACGTCCACCCATTATTTCACCATTATTATTATAAAAAGTGCAATATTTATAATTCTCCTCTTTCTTCTGTTACTTTTTTTTCTTTATCCTCCCTCCTGTCACTACACTTTATGTTTCTGTGTTTCCCCCGTCTTCCCCTTTCTTATTTTCCCTTTCGCTCCCCTTTTCCCTTGCCCGTTCCATCCAAATTGTCTGTTTCTTTTCTCTCCAGCTGTTCTTATTTGGTATTAATTTCTTGCACATTATTTGTGCATATGTTGCTTGTTTGTGTGTGGTTTGTTTGTGTGTGTGGTTTGAGTTGTGTGTTTGTTTGTATGTGTTTGTGTGTGTGTGTTTGTTTGTATGTGTTTGTGTGCTAGTTGTGTGTGTTTCTGTGTGTGTGTGCGCGATTGTATGTATGCGTGTTTGTGAGTGTTTGTTTATGCGTGTGTGTTTGTTTATGTGTGTGTGTGTGTTTATGTATGTGCGTGTTTCTGTTTGTGTGTATGTGTGTGTTTATGTATGTGTTTGTTTCTGTGTTTCTCTCTCTCTCTCTCTGTGTTTGTGTGTGATTCCCACATATTTATTTTTCACCGGAAACCATCCCTGTTTGAGGTAATTGTTTAAAAACGTAGAATTATTTACTGTAGATTATATGCTAAAGTTTCACGAAGAATGTCTGTATTTACATTGATTTGAATCATACCTGTTTAAAAATTAATTTACTATATTAATCTATACCTGAGATTTTGTGTTTACGCTGTTTACACATTTATTTCTTAACAACCCTTTATTTCCAACTTTGTTTTTTTCGCTAAAACTTTCCTTTTTTGATACTTCTATTTTCATTTCTTATGTCTGTCACTTTTTTCCACCTGTGTTAATTATTCATATGTATACAAGACTATGGTGTAAATTATGTGCATTTTACTCATACCAATGGTTGTAATTGCCATACTTTGTAACTCTTTGGGTTGCAATTTTGTGAATAAATCAATAAATAAATAAAATAAATAAATAAATAAATAAATGAATAAAATAAAAATAAATAAATTAATAAGTAAATGATGAATAAATAAATAAATGAAATATAAAAAGGCTACGCTCCACGATTCAAATCATAACCGCACTAGACTTCGCAGTACAAACACCACTCTACCAACATCTCCGTCATGCTGAAAAAAAAATCGATGAACCCTGCCTAGATATTATCGTGACGTATTTCGACTTATGAGCAACTTACAAATAACGCGTGTGGACGTGTGTAAACGACAGCATAACTTACCTACAACGTATGGCCCGCGTATGCGGGACGTATGACCATACGCTGGCATACGTCGAAAAATTTTGTGCCTGCACAAAATTTTTTCGACGAACTCGTCGTACTACGACGTATACCAGCGTGCTTCAGCGTACACATAACTTATACAAAACTTATACAGAACTTACCTGTAACTTATTCAACGTATGACAACGTATTCGCAAAATTTTTCATACGTCGGCATACGCTGGCTAAATCGTCGAAGTGTGCCCAGCGTGCTTCAGCGTGCACATAACTTACACAAAACTTACCCATAACTTATTCAACGTATGACGACGTATTCGCCAAAATTTTCATATGTCGGCATACGTTGGCTAAATCGTCAAGGTGTGACTATGCCCAAAAGCGGGTGGGTTGACAGCCATGAAATAGTGAAGTTCTGTGGGTTTAGGGTCTCTTGTAGAAATGAGACAGGGTGAAGAATGAAATTGTTTGATCTTACCTTAGCTTGGTTTGAAGCCAGGTGATGTAATGGAAGTACATCACTAGGAGTGACCTTGGTCATTTCTGGCATGATCTTTATGAGTCGTTTCTTTCTTTCCTTCTCTGAAGTGAACATCCTTGCCATGGTGTCTGCATTTGTATTAGTCCACAGAAGTTGCGTATCATACGACTTAACATACAGTCCTGCAAAGTTTGAAATAGGAAAAAAAAAAGATGAACGATTGAACATTACATGAAATCATTCACCAGAAGTCAACCACCATTTATACGCTCGACATGAATCATATTGGTGACCAAATAAGCACTTTGGATTGTATATTGCCAAAGTCAATGGTAGGGCCTATACGCTCCTGTCCACCTGGTATCTAGCAGGGCCCGCGCCCCGAGGCGCCCCTCCCCAAACTGTTTCGAAACTCAAGTATGGATGAAATATTACTGGATTTAGTGGTTTTCTACAACTTTTGCCTCCCCGCCCAAATATTGTTCACTGAGTGACGATTTCGGGGGTTGCATATTTGGATGCAACTTAGACTATGAACCAATGTTTTGGCACAAAAATACCCCTCCCCCACCGGCAGACAACTTTTCGCTGCTATTATTATGGCCGCAAACAAAAAATCTGGTCTCAGCAGGGTGGGCCCCGCCGGGGGTGGGGGGGGGCAGTCCACACATAAGCGCTGTACACATCGTGCAATTATTGTCCAGACACCCCTAAACGAATTTTTCTCATAGCCGCGTTCAGACGCAGGCTGTTCGGGTCAGAAGTAAGGTCGGAGGAAGGTCGAGGACCCGTCGGAGTAAGGTCGAGAAAATTCGGGAGTAAGTCGCCCGTCTGGACCAGAGGTCGGAGTAAGTTCCTCCGAGCTTCCCTCCGACCAAGATACTCCTGTTTTTCAGATATCTCGCTATCACACTAGCACCAGTCCGAGAGTAATTGCCCGTGCGGAACGCGAGTACGGAACTGCAACTCCGAGTATCCTAAATGACCTTCATGTTTAATTTCCGAGGTAAAGCTTAAAAGGTTTGTTTACTCTATCATGCGGTTAATCGTAAGCACTTCCGGAAGTTACTCTGACCTCCCGCGATGATCCCCGCAAAGGCCGTGGTAAAACTGGTCGGAGTTTCTCTTGTGATCCGTCGTGTGGACACTGGGTTGTGATAAGATAAAGATCTTTGGAATTTTCATTGCTGGGTAATAAAATTTTACTCCGACTAGGAACCCACGTCTGAACATGGCTTCTGTGTGCAAAATAACCCCTTAAACAAGTTTCCACATGCTTCATTATGCACATTTTGCCCCCTAAACAAGTTGTTGTTTCCCAGCTGGGTTGTATACATCAGTTTCGTAACTGGGGATAACGAGGAGGAAAAAGTTTGGGAAAAAAACAAATATGTTTGACCAGTCTTTCTAAAAAAAGCATGGGGAAAAAAAACCCCACACCCTAAATACATTTGACCAGTCTTTCAAAACCCCCCCCTATTGTTAAAAATTGGCGTTTTTGATACCCTCAACAATTGCACACGCGGCCCGCGTCTAAAACTGAAAAAACACCCCTTTAA